>CAJQZN010042445.1:0-32649 GCA_907164685.1 Colias eurytheme | reverse complement strand
TGTGGTTTTGGTCTCTATTGCCTGTCTCGGAGTCGTGTCGATTCGAATTATAAATGTTTAAGGCATAGAGAAATATTTTTTATACTGGAAACATTCACTTGTAAGAACTACAGGTGACCTTCAAAGTCATTGGCCGCGTTATGAACAGGCGTTGTACGCAGGACGCTACAGTACCATTTTGAGTTACGAGCAACCGCCTGTACGTAGGACGCGTCACGGGTTAATCCAAGCTACCCTCTATATGTGTGCTAAATTTCATTGTAATCGGTCCAGTAGTATCACACACACACACATCCTCACAAACTTTCACATTTATAATATTAGTAGGATTTCCTTTTGATCGTGCGTATAATGTACATGAATAAAATCAAGCACATACAGGTAAATTAGCTTGGAGAAATTTTTGCATATGTAGTGGTGTGTATATTACTCAGATCTTAGAGCGCGTTTCCACTATATCGTTCGCCTATACAAAAATGTTTCGATATCCTAACATTACTATTTAATTTTATACTTATTCCTAGCAACACTTTTGTTTTCAATAAGAACAAGTTTTTATTTGGAAGAAAATGGTTTTGACTTTATAAAAAAAAATATATCATTCAATTTCACGTCCTTGAGCAAACGACAAGGCGACTACCGTGAAACAATAAAATATCGTGTCCATAATAATTTGTTTCATAATTAATATTTGACCATAATAATTACGAAACAAAACAAATAAATAAATTGTCACTTGATAGTGGAAAGTGGAAACACGCACAAAACCAGAATAAACCAGTTTACGCTGTCCGCAGGTGCCACGTGCAGTCGTTTGGTACCGTTAGAACCACAGATCAAAGAAACTAAAGGGAGATATGGTTAGGGGGCGGGGCCGATGTCGCAGCAATATGCCCAAAAAAAGAACACATGCTGTTTGTTGCATTCAGTTGACGTTCGACCGTCGGCCGGGTATTATTTGACAATGCCGTGTTGTTCCGTTAAAGTTTGTAAAAACCGAAGTGAAACCAGCAACTTTAAGTCAAATGGAATCACATACCATCGGTAAGTACTGAAAATTATACGATTTTCTTACTAAAATTTCAAAAACAATATTACGTAGAGTGATTTCTTGTCTTCATTATGTGACAGAAAAACAGTCACAATAATTTATGTAAATAGTTTACAATGCTTCTTCTGTACGTGACTCTATTCAAACGCGAAGTTCGAATACCGCAATGTATAATGAACATAATAAAGCTAACAAAACGTTCGATCGTGTAGTACAGGCCGCTGCTCGCGGTCGTTAGTTGAGGATGCGCGTCGAGTGTGTCCATGTCGATAAGATTCGGATTTTTTATCGTATTATGTATTATTTTACTACCTTATTTTTATATCATAATGTATTACTATTAGCTTAATATCTGATTGTATTATTATTATTTGATAGGTACTCGAGCAATAATTTTATAGTAATTATTATACATGGATTAAAAAAAGAAGTCACTTATTTCATACTTATATTACTTTACAATAAGTCAATAGGCAATGCTTTATGTACTTCATCACCATGAATGCTACCATCAAGGTGTCCATTTCTATTTTCTACGTAGTTACTGTATTGCCTATAAATTGTTTTAATTTTAACGTTTCTCATTTTATCGACAAGCAATCCCTATCGTAAACGCATATCTTGCGGCTGTGTGGTGCTGTATACGTACGTCACTTACAATCTAGTGTGCGAACGAATAGTCGCTCTCAAATTTTTGTGTGATGACACGCACACAACGCGAAGTATTGTTTTTATTTTGTTTACCTACTGTTGTGTGCGTAAATTTGTTATGAGACACAGGTTTCGTACTCAGCGCAAGCGATTGGCATCTCTCTAGATCTCTATGGTTAGAACATAAAGCACACATTTCATTCAAAAATTATAATTATTACGTAGTTTAATTGTTAAATTTTGTATTTGTTGATTGTTGTTATTATTTGTTATTATTGTTATAATATTTGTTGAAGTGTTTAATTTGTGTGTAAGTGTTGTAACTTTATATTGTTAATTCAAAATGGCTCCAGTGTTAAAACATGGTCGAGGCAAGCCTTTGACTTCTCAAACTAAAGAATTAAACTTTACATGTCGTTTCTTTTTCAGGTTAGTAAATTTTTCATTTTAGTAACATTGTTAATGTAAAACGCTCGTGCGTTGTTTATCAAAGTCTAACCTAACCTAACTTAACTGTTTTCTATTGCAAAAACCATTCGCTTCTGGCATTCGCCGGCCGCTGCCGCGGCACTAACTTAAATGACACTAAACAAGTTCTTAGAATATTCTGATTTTTTTTAATATTTTATGGACTCTCTATATTTTATACGATCTGGCCAAATGTGGATGATCAAATCGTGAAACGTTGACGATTTAACGATCTGATCAAACTATGTTGGCCATTTCCTGAAATGCGACCATTTCGTGAAATGATCAATCATATCATGAAATGAGCAAATCTACGATATGGCCACGACATATTATATATAAAATAAAAACTAAAAATAAAATGTTGTTTTATTTTATTTGCTGACCATACACTACTACAAACGCAAAAATTTCTCCAAGCTAATTTACCTGTAAATACCTAATACAAAACTACTTCATTCTCTTAACAACATTTGAATTTCGAATATAGAATATCGAATGTCGAATGTCGAATGTCGAATGTCGAATATCGAATGTCGAATATCGAATATCGAATGTCGAATGTCGAATGTCGAATATCAAATATCGAATTTGAATTTGAATAAACTCACCCCCAAGAGCAATCAACGAGCGCTTGTTGGCTCAGTCTGACCAAGTGACCTCCGTTATGCAGAAATAGGGCTCCTTCCACTGCACCCACTGTACCGAAGGACCAACACGAACCGCATACTGATTGATCTGGAATTAAATTCAAATCAAATCAAATCAAATTCAAATCAAATTAGTAAAATATGTTTGAGTTGCAATGAGATGTATGTAATAAAATTAAGCTATTTTTAAATCATTAACCATCATTAAAGCCATTTTCCCATGATTTGAAATTGAATTTATTTTAAACTAGCGGTCCGCCCCGGCTTCGCCCGTGGTACATGTTTACGTTTTCTCTACATAAGAACCATCCTCGTACTTCAAGGAATATAATAAAAAAAGAATTATCGAAATCGGTTCAGCCGTTCTCGAGTTATGCGCTTACCAACACATTTTGCAATTCATTTTTATATATAAGATTCATATTTAAGAATTTTTGCGTGCTTTTTGTTCTTGCATATAAATGTTTTTTATTTCAATTTGAATTAGAAAGAAAGAAAGATTATTTATTTGAATCCACAGTATTACAATAAACACAATAACACACAAATTACATTAAATATTACCTTTTGACTAGGTTAAGGGCCGATTTTTCAATCCTTGGTTAAAATTTATCCGTCGAATAAAGTATTACACGAACATATTAAAATGTCACCTGTAAACTGTCAAATACGGGCTAGTAGAATACATTTTTGAAATGGTAGTTTAAGTCTCCCCGTGACCACGCTCGCTGTAAAGTGTTCGAAACGTCGGGAAAATAATAGAATGAATAAATCGCGTTTAAAATCCGTTAAAAAGTCTTTAATTTCTAAATGGTAGTTTAATATGTTATTCGACGAATAAGTTTTAACCAAGCATTGAAAAATCGGCCCTAAATAATGTTTTATTCATAATATTTACCTTTAACTGGTGTTACAGCACCAAACAGCCTCCAGTCGAATTCTGGGGGCAATTTTACACTCATGTCTTCTAATTCAGCACTGCCGTATGGGAAAGGTAGACCTGTTAACAGAATAAAAATTAAAATTAAATTATTTTTGATTTTGCTTATTCGTTTTGACGACCGCCTCCTTGGTACAGTGGTTGACGCGTGAGCGTAGCACCGAGGGGTCCTGGCTTCGATTCCCGGTGGAGACGAAGAAAAAAAAATGTCTCGGTCTGGCAGGACACAGAAGGCTGATCACCTACTTGTCCTTAAAGAAAATCAATCAGTGAAACAGATGTATGAATAATGCATCTGCCCCTTACCCCACTTGGGGACACGGGACTTCACTTTTATTCGTTTTGGGAATATATAAATAAATAAATAAATAAATCATTTATTTCACATAAAAAAATATGTGTTGTTGCTTGTATTAATAGATTATTTTGTACATTTACAAAGATAAAAGGTTAACACTCACCAGGGTTAGGCCCGGAGTACTTGCGTCCTCGTAAAGCAGATAACTCATCATCCGTGCGATCTGCGAGATGATTCACTGATAGTGTGAAACCGCGACGCATTCTGTTGTTTGAGTGGATGTATCTGTTTAAGGGAAAAGAGATTATTATAAACTAGCTGCTCCGCGCGGTTTCACCCCCGTGGCTCGTGATGATATACAGCCTATAGTCTTCCTCGATAAATGAGCTATCTAACACCGAAACTATTTTTCAAATCGGACTAGTAGTTCCCGAGATTAGCGCGTTCAAACAAACAAACTCTTCAGCTTTAAAATAATAAATAAAAATAAAATAATATTTATTAGCAAATTTTACATAGTTCACAATTTTGCTCTGCCTTCTGAACTAGGTTAATACCTGTGTCTCAGAAAACAGTGCCTTCCCTTATGAGTTCATACAAGTATTATAAAATACGTAAACAGAATATTCTAGTTACAGATTAATAACAATTAAAGAATAAAAATGACAATTAAAGAATATACATATTAGTATAGATTAAACATTTTTTTAACGGACTTTTATACTAATTTATACTTTTATATTCATTTTATTTAACTCAACGTTTCGAACGTGTCTCCCAGTAGAGACCGCCAATACTCGCGTTAAATCAAAAATAAGAAAATAAAATTTTATTAAATATCTGTTAATTTTTTATTACAAAGTTTTTAATAAATTTGCAATCTTGCACAAATAAATACTGTCGAAGTGTACAGTACGAACTGCGATTACTTTTACGTATATTGTATACTTATACAAAAAACAACTCAAGCCTTGGCATTGTTTCAAATTAAATAATAGTACTTAGGGCCGATTTTTCAATCCCGAGATAAACAGTCTAATAACTACCCCTAAAATAGATTTATTCAATTATTTATCTAACTCATATCGGCTCGCCTATTTTTCAATCGTGATTTATTTGATGAACAACTATCTGACCAAATATTTCCATATTGGCAGCTCTGCTCTCGGAGTGGCGAAACAAACATATTAAATTAGTCAGGTTAGAGCGGGATAGAGTCAACTCTTGCAATTTGTCAACAACCGTCATTATGACTCACGTCAAGAGTGCACTTGTCTTCTATGATTGTTGATTGTTGTTTTGATTCGAAAGAGTTTGGTTAAATTTGTGTTTCAATTTATATATTTTACGATGGAAACGACATACTTAAAGGCAGCGTTCGGCAAATTTTCAATGGCATGGTCATCAGTACTATCAAAAACATCAATTTCAATATGATTTTAATTGATAATAATTATATAGAAAGAGGTTTAATTGTTAATAATTCTACGCTCTATGTTATGACATACGAAAATATCCCAAATTTGACGCGTCAGTTGTCAACTCAAACGCCTAACCGTCGAATAGCGCGCTATCTGGCCGTTGGAGCGGCAAATAGATTTATTCCTCAAATAACGTAGTTATTCGATGGATAAGTCCAATTCGTCTATTGAAAAATTGAATATTTTGTTAACTGAAGAATAAAGTCTATCTAGCTGTTTATCTGGGCATTGAAAAATCGGCCCTTAGAAATATAAACAATCACTTACCTAAGGTTCTGTCTGAATATATTCAATCTCTTGGCGTGTTCAATTTCACTGGCATACTGTTTGCTGTGTTTCGTTTGGAATCTGTAAAAAAATATTATATTTTATTGAAACGAAACATTCACATATTTCATGAAAATTCAGAAAAAAAACATATTATGAATAAAATAATAGTGGTGTCGATAAAAACATGACTTGATATTGCAACATAGTACATTTCGTATTTTTAGAAATTTAAGATTATTTTGTTATGCGATAGGATAAATAACTTTAGTAGAATACCGATTCTAATGACCGCATTAGTGGGATATAATATAATGATCAAATGAATGTACGAATAAAAAAACGAGCAAACCTATCGAACTCATCATCATCATGTACGTCGTGTACGGGATGTACGAACTCCTTAATCGGGTTGAAAGTAGCGTAGAGTTTGTAGTAGAATTAATAAAAGTAGTAGAAATATTAGGTCTTATAAAATTTTATAAGACCTAATATTTCTACTACTTAGTAATTTAGTAGGTTTTGAATGAGTACAATTAGAAAGATAAGTAGAACTCTTAGGATGAATAGGATAATAGCAATAGTAAAATAGGAAAGAATGAACAAATTAATGAATGAACAAACCTATCAAACTCATCATCAACATGTACATCGTGTACGGGATGTACGAACTCCTTCATCGGGTTGAACGTAGCGTAATGCTTGTTGCCGGGGCCCGGGAACGACGTGCATTTGTAGCCTGAAAACGATTTATTCATTATTTATAAGATAATTTATTGAGATAAGACAATAAAATAAAATGTTCATATTTTGCACAAAAAAAACATACAACGGGAACATAATTTGAATGTAGGTACATAAATTTTTAACACTAAGTATAATGTAATGTGTTCATAATGCGTATTCATAATAACTGAATATATTATCTATACTACTTCTATACTAATATTATAAAGCGAAAAGGTTTGTATGTATGTATGGTTTTCACGCATAAACTACTGGACCGATTTTGATGAAATTTGGCAAAGATAATCTTTAGACCCTGAGAAAGAAGCTAGGCTACCTTTTATTGCGAAATATGTATCACGGGCGAAGCCGGGGCAGACCGCTAGTATAAGATAATTTATTGAGATAAGACATAAAAATAAAATGTTTATATTTTGCTCAAAAAAAACAGACAATGGGGAATTAATTTCAATGTAGGTACATACATTTTTAACACTATATGTAATGTGTTCATAATGCGTATTCATAATAACTGAATATATTATAAATGTCATAACCTACAAGACTTGTTGATATTTGGTAGGAAACAAACGGTAACTATATACATTTTTTTACACTGAAGTCGGGATTTCAGCGAGTTACTACATGAATAAAACAATAATTTCATTAAAAAATTACACGCTAAGATATGGAGAATAAAAATGTTATGTTTGGTAACATTTTTATTTAAGAGAAGAAATTCTACAGAAAAATATAATACTGAAACACATTGAAAATTAGGATCAATTTTAGTATCCATCGAAAACTTACTTGGATCAATTTTGAAGACATCTTGATTAATATCATCCACATCGTAGTCGGTGTAGTCAATGTAATAATGATCGTAGTGCGAACCCAGGAGAGAGTTGTAACCTTTCATTTCATACCTAAAAGGATAAAAATGTTGTGTGGTTTTATGAAACCACGGTAAAAGTGAAACTGTTCGAACGGTTCCGAACACTGCTTTGTGTAGCGCATGTCGCGTGACGGTCGGCTGCCGAGTAGGTATACCTACTCGGCAGCCGCGATACACGCGACATGCGCTACACAGACCAAACAGTTTGAGACGATGTAATAAAAGTTTCACTTTAAAAAGTTAATCAAAATCTATACTGAGGCTGAAAAGTTTGTTTGTTTACATAAACGCGCGTATCTCAGGAACCACGGGTCTGATTTGACACATTATTTCTCGGTTAGATAGTCCTTTTATAGAGGAAGGCTATAGGCTATATATCTTCACGCTAAGACCAACAGGAGGAGAACAATGCAGGTAAACTCTAAATCGCCTATCAAAAAAAGATCGCCCAAAAATGTCCGATTGGCATTAAATAAAATATTCATTAGAATTAACACCTTATGTCGTGGCAGTAATGTGCAGTCTATTGTATTACTTATAAGTAAACTCTGCTTCATAAACGCATAAGCAGACTTTTCCTTCAGACAATTTTTGAGCGCGATTATGCCTTGAATTGAACTCGAATCTTTAAAAATCATACTTATATATATATACATAATTGAATAATCTTTATTTATCCCTTTCTATATTTTTTGGCTATCTATAAAAATTGAAGATTTTATTATTTATTTATTACAATATTATTTTCCCGACGTTTCGCACACTTTGTAGCGAGCGTGGTCACGGGGAGACTGGAAACGGGAAAATTGTATAATACTCGCGTAAAATCAAACACTAGAAGATACTATCTATACAAATGTTTTCTATCTTTTCTTATCAATTTACTAACCTCACAGGTATAGGTAAGATGTCCCCTCTCAAGCTCTTCCTGTACTTAACCCACATTGTGTATTTGTTCACTTTATCGCCTATCGTGTTCACCATTCGCCATTTTGACGTGTCCGAGTCTTGCATTGTTTCTGTGCCTGAGTAAAAAAATCAAAATATGTAATGACGATTAAAAAGTGCTTCTAGAAGAAGACTGATTGAATAAATAAATGTTTGAGTTTGAGTTTAAACATTGTTTAAGATAGGAATTCATTAAAAACATAAAAAAATAATTGAGGGTAGATTCGTCTTGTTTACTTACCTATAAATTTGAAATCTGTCATATCTGGCAACACTGATTGGACGTTGATACTGTTATCACTGCTACCATTGACTTGTAGGCATGTCTCTTGGTTCAGCACTTGCTCCGTTGTTATTGGTGCTATCTATAAAGAAAAGAATGGAAATTTAATCACAAAATAGAGATGGAAGAAATGGCTCATAGCCAATATATTGTGTACCAACTTGTTTATCACTACATAGTCTAAACAAAAACCTCTAAAATCTTAAATCTTTAAAACTACGCAACGGATTTTGATGTATTTTTTTTTAGTAGATAGAGTGATTCAAGAGGAAGGTTTTAGTATATAATTTATTATGTTTTAGACAAAGCGGGCGAAGCCGCGGGCGGAAAGCTAGTTTTTTATATTACTTCACTCTGTGTACAATAAGGGATAAATTAATAAATAGATAATTATTTAGAGATTTTACTAATTCGTCACGAGTAGTATGTTTTATATTTTTCAGGTTTTTCAATCTTCCAATGCGAGACATCCTAGAAAACCGGTTTTGTTTTTAGCCGTTTCGTTTTCATGGTTGTATTTCATACTAGCTTAGTTCCCAACACACATGATAAACTTCTATTAATAATACAAATATACATCAAAAACAAAATCATTGAACACAAGTCGATATTTCCGGTATACATAGTAATAATTATCGTCCGGTATTAATTAATTATTAAAATGATAAAACAGGATACTACACGTGTTACATAATATGTTTTTACACAAATTCAAAACCAACATTACTGTTATATTATAACTAAGTCCAGTTAATTAAAGCACTAATAGCTTAAGAACGACAAAATGGATTTAATTTTTCACAATAGAAAATCTATTGTGTCTCGACCCGATCGGGCCGCTCGGTGGTCAATGGGTTATTCTGGTCGATTTTCGGAATAATTGTGAAAAATTTAAATTTATAGTTATAAAATTCAAAGAAAAGGTTTATACGGAACAGTCGCTGCGCGATTTTATAACGTTTTTATTAAGGAACATGAATAGGATAGAACGTCTGCTGAGGCAGTTAGAGTCTGGCCATCCAAAGCTGAACGTGTTTTTTGTAGCGGCCACACTATCTGGAATGTCATCATGGCGTTTCTGCGTAATTAGTTGTCAGTTTTGTTGAAAACGGTTCAAATCATTTGCTTTAATAACGTTTAAATCCTGCTGTGTTGTGTACCTAATGTACCTATATACTATGATCACCTTTATGAATATCAAAAGTATCAAAATTATTTTTTCCTACTGAAGCCGATGTTACCAGATCCATATTTTTTAAATTTGCCGCCCTTTACTGGGTTCAGCTTTGGCTGGCCAGACTCTAGTAATGAATAAAAATACAATACCTTGATGGAAGTACCAAACTCCGGGAACACGCTTGCCTCCAGCTGGTACGTCTTGACCATCCCGCCATAGTAGTCGATGCGGGACTTCGCATTCTTACGGTCGTACCTGTAATTCATAGAATTAAATTAATTTTGTTTTTTATAAAAGTAGACGTCAATTCTATTGAGCTCAAATCGTTAATAATTTATATCAAACATAATAGACATTTTTAGATTAATCTAGAAACTTTCTTTTAAGATTTTTAATAAATGATATTTATAAATAAATTATGTATGTCCATATTTACTATTTGTATTATATTTGACTTGAAGTCGTTACAAATTAAATAAAATTTATATTTATGCATATATTTTATCTTCAACATCCTTTACATTATTATTTATCGTCTTAACAAGTGAATGAGAACAATCGTGCTCATATTTACAAGTAAATAATTACCTATTGATTCAGGCACTGTTAGAAAACACTGAATACAGTTAATCGCCTTGACCTACGTTCAATCATCGTAATATTGCATCATTCATAAATATTTTCAATAGAACGAAAATTATATTCCATATGGATTGTAAAGAACAATTTTGAAAAAATTCAAAATTTTTTAATAGTTCTTCTCGGTCGTGGCAAGTGAATTCTTGAAAATCTTTAAATGCTATTTCTTTTAAAATTTTCTATCTCCAGTATTTTAAGTACTTTCCCTTCAGACCCCATAGGAAATTTTCACCATGTATATCAACTGACCGCCTCCATGGTATAGTGGTTGACGCGTGTGCGTAGAACCGAGAGGCTCTGGGTTCGATTCCCGGTGGAGACGAAGAAAAAAAAATGTCTCAGTCTGGCAGGACACAGAAGGCTGATCACCTAATAGTCCCTAAATAAAATCGATCAGTGAAACATATGTGTAATGCATCTGCCCCTTACCCCACTAGGGGACACGGGACTTCACTTTATCACTACATAGTATAAAACAAAGTCGCTTTCCCTGTCCCTATGTCCCTTTGTACGCTTAAATCTTTGAAACTACGCAACGGATTTTGATGCGGTTTTTTTTAATAGATAGAGTGATTCAAGAGGAAGGTTTATATTTATAATAACATGCATTAAATAATGGAGAAGTACTGTTATTTTTGAGGTTTCTAATGTGATGTCGTAAAAAATTAAATTTTTTCCGCTTACATTGCAAACGCAGGCTGAACCCTACGAGTTTTATCAAAATAATGTACTAAGTATTATACACATTGAAAAGGTCTACAGAAAAGTCCGCGATGGTATATGTCTATCTCTTATGGATAGCACACAATAACTTTTTTTTGTCATTTACTTTTTACGACAAATAATGGCTAATTTTTGATGCGATTTTAACCAATACAGCATTAATCCTTAACCAATTAAATACCTTGAATACATTGTTCATTTAATATAGATCTATATGGCCCTTTACACCGTATGATTTAAGTGAATATTTTCGAAGATATTACAGATTTAAAAATTGCGGGACATAGCGTTTGCGGCGGTACCGGCCGGCCGCCCGGCTATCTATTTTATACCCGTGCGAAGCCGGAGCGGGCTGCTATGTTTTTATATATGTAATATGTACAACGTTCACAGTTTTTCTGTAGTGTATTTAGTATCAGCATTGCACCCGTGCGAAGCCGGGGCGGGTCGCTAGTATCAACTAAAGTAAATACAATGAATAATTCACATTATCAAAGTAAGAATTTTCAACCATATCGCAAAAATATTTGAAAATTTTACAAGCTTTTTATCACAATATGCATATTAAGCTATGTAGGCATGTAAATTATAATATGTATAATTTGTTGGATTCCAATTCCTATCACACATAAGTGTAAAAAATAATAATGGGATATTTTGGAAGATATTTTCAGCAGTGCAGAAATATTCATTTTCTAATGAATACCTATTCATTGAAATGCATTGAATATATTTTAATCTAGATCAAAACTCAAATTATTACTATATTTGCATGGACGCAATATTAATTATTGGTATTATGTATATAGGATATAGTCCTATATTCTATATACATAATACCTGGATAGCCTGAGTTGACTTCAAAATAAAATCTAATAAAAAAATCTTTAGTTATATCACTTTTATGAAAAAAATAGCTTCTACTGATAACAAAAAAATCAAAATCAGTCCAGCATCTCCTGACATTATTTTATAAAAAAAAATCCTTTTTATAACATTTTTATAGCCTTACAAATGTTCGCCACTATTAAAATTAAATATAGGTACTTAACTCTAAATATTCACTATGACACAGATATGACACAATTTCAGGTCGTAGACCGTAATAAAGTGTCATAATACAACATTTTGTTTATTATTTGTTTAATCAGCAAATCCGAACGCCTCATGTATGTAAATAACTGCTTATCATATGACCTTTGTATAGGTCAATACAAATAATTATTGATATAATATCTACTTTGCTTAAATTGATTTTAAACATTAACTATTTCTTTGTTCTTTGCGAATCCTACTAATATTATAAATGCGAAAGTTTGTGAGGATGTGTATGTGTAAAAATACATAAAATCTAACATATTATAACTACATATTATACCTATGATACAGTGTATACTAACAAAATATATTTTTTTTTTATTATTTATTCATAGAAAGTATGAAAACAAATCAAATAAGTACCCCTTAGAAGCCTATAAAACAATTTATTTACATTTATTCCTAAAGAAATAGTGTCGAACGTCTAGAATTATAATTAACTAGAAAAAACTACTTACCACGCATAAAACGGTTCGTGTAATTCCGCGTAAGGTATGTTCAACAGACCCTTGACCGTATAAACGTCGTTCCATTGTGGTGGCGAATCTAATTAAAAATAAAACAGAAATAGAAACGCTTAAATTTGCAACAGATTATATTTCGCTTTTTTTAATAGCTTACAATGAAACTTCGAATTATTCTACGAAACAAAAAGAATAGTGGGTAATTGGATGTAATTAATGCGTATTACGTTACAAAACCTTGATACTAATATCAAAATAAAATATAGGAAACTATTAAATGTTTACCTTTGTTGATAAAGCCTCCCAAACAACCGACGAAGAGACATAGAAATATGAACAAAAACATTTTCAAATAGGACCGGCACAACCGCCTCCGATTGCGTCCTAATGAGAATGACAAATGTAAAATGACAACTGACAGTTCCTGTTATTTATTTTAATTGCGACTACACGAAAATATGCGAAAAGTATGCAACGCCATGTAGGTAAGTAAATGGAATTTAGGGCATGTGACGCTAATCGTTTTCCTAAAACAAAAGGCAGAATATTTTAATAATACCCCTAAATCGTGATTCACATTCAGTTTACAAAAGATGTTTACTTTATATAAGGTGCAAAAAAGGTGAATCATTCCATTTTTTTATTGTAAATTCTATTGTATTGAAGCATATTGAGGTGACCTACAGGCTAGTATACATTATACTGTATACACTTGCCTACAAGCTAGGTACACTGAGTATACACTTGTGTAGTCCTGAGTCCTAACATAAATACTTTGGTCATAGCCAAGAAGCTTATATCTAATACACTGGAGATTTCAGTATTGTAATAAGAAAATATGACGTTGAATGACGCCTGTATGTTTTTTATCCCTTTCACACTAACTTGGCAAGTTGTTATGTATATCCCTTTCACACTAACTTGGCAAGTTAGTGTGAAAGGGATAAAAAAACATACAGGCGTCATTCAACGTCATATTTTCTTGTTACAAGTTAATGGTCATAGAGCAATCTCCAGTGTATTAGACTTAGATCATTAAGTAATGGATAACACTCGCAGGCGTTTCCCCTTTTGCCGAGGTATAAGATTATTCGAATCGAAAAATCTTATGCTTTCATTGAAACTACTTGCGTAATCGATTACAAACACTCTGCGTATTCGTAAAACATCGAAAGGACGCGACGTCTGCGAGTGCTACGCTAAAAATGCCGTTTTGCACTGTCAAGTCTTGCAGAAGCAATTCAAACATGTCGAATATTAAAAAAGATGGAATAACCTTTCATTTGTGTATATTTTTTTATTTTTTTAACGTACATTTCTAATTAAATGCAATTTCTAATAATCGTCGATGTATCGTTTAGCGATATGATCAAGACAAATAATCGAGTCATGTTTACTCGATCATTGATGCGGCCCCACGAGCCTATCATGGAAAGAAAATATACAAATTTAATCTTTATGAACTAAGAGATAAAGTTGAATTTAAAACGCGATAATGAACCGCATTCCTTACGAGACTATCTTTTAAAGAAATACAAATTTAATCTTTATGACCTAAGTTATAAAGTTGAATTTAGAAGGCGATATTGAACCGCACTCCCCACGAGACAACTTGGAATGAAATACAAATTTAATCTTTATGAACTTAGGGATAGAGTTGTATTTAAAAACTAGGTCGTAAATTTTTACGACTTTCGTGACACAAATCATTTTTGTGAATGTGTGATTGTGTTTCAATAGTGTGAGTTACCCTCCCCGCACCAAAATCAGCAGAAAGTTTAGTTAGAACATTTGCCAGCGTACTCCATCCATTACTTAATGATCTAGGGTATATAAGCGTCTTGGTCATAGCATATCTCATCATGTTCTTTTTTGCAGCAGCAGCAGATGAAGCTATGAAAATACAGCAGACATCTAATATGAAAAGTATAGTGTAGTTTTAAAAATCTAAGCATACATAAAAAACAAATAGAGGCAGAAAAACCACGGAAATCGACGTTATTTTAAAAACCTAGTGAATAGCATTTTGATTTATATTACTTACTCTGTGGGCATTAGGTGTGTCATGTGTCAAATAATGTCAATGTTAAACGCAAAACGTCAAATATTTATAAACATCAACATCTTACGTAGTAATTGTATACTCCAAGTATACTCTTTGATAAACATAGTGCCGTGCCCCAGCAGTGTATTTTGTTTTTGTATTTAATTATAAATAAATATCAATGATTTGTCGGTTAAACCCTAATAAATAATATGGTATTTTACGTGTAAAGCATTAATTTCGATCGTGTATGTTTGATTTCGTATAAAATTGATAAACCTAAGAATAAACAAAGATGAGTAAGAAACCGATATCTTTCGGCAAAATCACATTAAACTTTCAAAAGGAAAAAAAAGACAATGAACCAACGTCGGGCTTCGGTACTTTCGGGCGCACTCCGATACAGGAGCAAAAGGAAATTGAAGAATTATCAGACGATTTAGAAAACCAACATGTACAAAAGGTTATGGGTATTAAAAACTTCGGTAAGAAGGCAAAGAACTTCGACGTGGAAGAAATGATGGAACGTGCGAGGAAAACCGCGCAAGAAGTTGCTAAGAAACAGGCAGAGCTGGAGCAAAAGGCTAAAAAAGATGATGAAGTCATAGGTAAGTTAAAATGTTACTAAATTATAACCTCCTTTTAGATAGAACTTTTAATGCAGTACTCTAAATGTAGGGCACAAAATTTTCAATACTACATGGGACTGATACTACTAAAATATAGAAAAAAAAATGCCAGAAATGAGATACTATCTGTCAGGCATTAATTGATTGTATATATTTATTTTTGATTAAATTAATATTCCATAAGAAACAAAATGTAGTTACTTGTATAAAATTATATTGTGATATGAAGATAACTAAAGAATAGCTGCACCTTTTTATGACCTTTTCTATATAAATTGACTCAATCATGTTGAAGGAATATTGACTTAAAATATTTATATAATATTTTTAAAGGTCCTTTACCACCAACCACATCTCAAGAAAGTGACGATGAAGAGGTAATTGGCCCACCAATACCTGACAATATATTAAAACCGGAAAAACAAAAGGATGACAGAGATTCTGACGATAGTTACAATGAATTGAGCGATTCTGACGATGAAGAACTTAGTTTGGATAAACGGATACCTAACTCACATGAGGTAAGCTTAAGCTTCTTATTAAGCAAAGTTTATTGTACCTAGGCAAGAATTTGGAGTTTTTTAGCACCAGATGAATACATTTTTAGTATGTATTGCGATATGCTGATAATTTTTTTTGAGACATCAATTTTATTAAATTATTTAGAATTTTTGATGTGAATCATTTATAGACACACATGAAACCGATATAGGGTGTGTGCGACTCGTCGCTACTCACTAAATTCAGTGTACAAAATAATGTCGATAGTATTTTCTAGTGTTTGATTTTATGCGAGTATTATACATTTAGAAATTAAATACTTTTTAACGGATTTTAAACGCGATTTATTCAATCGCAAATTTCTAAATAATGTCGATGTTAGATCGCCAGGGGACTCTAGATGGCTCAATTTTTTTTATTAAAATTATCAATGCACATTTGATCATCAAATTTAATCTGCAACCATATCAGATTCTTGCATATTTATTTTTCACTTTGCCGTTATGTTATTGTTTACAGGTGGAAATGTACCACGGCACAAAAGCTGTAGTAGCTCTAGCGGTGGACCCATCAGGTGCTCGTCTGGCCACTGGCTCTGTGGATTACGATGTGTCGTTTTGGGATTTCGCTGGTAACATGATTTTATAATGTTTTATTTTATAACAAACATAGTTGAGGTCTATTATGCATCCTTTAAAGAAGAAAGATAGAAAAAAATACATATTATATCTCTGTACACAATTTTTTAAATATTAATTTGCGACAGAAATGAAGGTATGGACCCTTTAACATCCATACTAATATTATAAATGCGAAAGTAACTCTGTCTGTCTGTCTGTTACTCAATCACGCCTAAACTACTGAACCAATTTGCATGAAATTTGGTATGGAGATATTTTGATACCCGAGAAAGGACATAGGCTACCTTTTATTGCGAAATATGTACCACGGGCGAAGCCGGGGCGGACCTCTAGTAGGAAATAAATTTAAGTAAAAACACATTACGGATAGGACAGGTTTATATTAAAAATATGAATGATCATATCAACCTGCACATTTCATGAAAGTCATAGTTTTGTGTGTGCATTTCTTAGCTCCAGAAATCAAATATATTGTATTTTAAATCACCTCTCTATTACCTATTTACATAGTTTTGCTTTTTATATCACTAACCATTAAATAATTGTCACATTAATGAATAAAATATTCCATTCTTCAGGTATGGACTCATCAATGCGTTCGTTCCGCACCCTCCAACCGTGCGAGAATCACCCAATACGAGCGCTACAATATTCAGCAACTGGGGACTCCATTTTGGTTGTGAGTGGTGCGGCACAGGCCAAAGTGCTAGATAGAGACGGCTTTGAGGTGCTCGAGTGTGTGAAGGGGGATCAGTATATTACTGATATGGCTAGGTAAATATTATATACTAATATTATAAAGCTGAAGGGTTTGTTTGTTTGTTTGTTCACGCTAAGACCAAGAGGAACGGAGGTAAAACCGCGGGGCACAGCTAGTAATATTACCTATATGTTGTGAACTTATATTCTGATGGAAAAGCTTCTTAATCGGTAGAGCATATTATGTGAATAGGCACTTACTACGTAAACATGCTCCGACTTAGGACGCGGTGTCAATTACAATCAGATGAAATAGCGGCCAAGTAGGTAACTCTGTATGAATAAAAATAGTGTTGTATTGAATAAAAATTGTGCTGTAGGTATGTGAATTCTCGTAATATTATAAACGCTGTTTGATTGCAATCTCGTGGGAATATATTTCGAATGAACCTGCTAATATTATACGCTCAAATGTTACGGATCACGATTTTTCAATATTTTACAATTTTGCGAATTAGTTTATAATCAAAATTTTGGTATTCGGCATTTTATAGACAGTAAGCAAATATGTTTCGATCTTTGTACCATTTACCATTTTCCGCTGAAACAAAGCTAAATAAAAAATAATAAAAAAATAAATCAATTTTCAGAACAAAAGGTCACACAGCAGCGCTAAACAGCGGTTGCTGGCATCCACACATCCGCGAAGAATTCATGACTTGCGCACAAGATGGCACCCTCAGGTTATGGCTCACAGAAAACCCGAAACAACACAAAGCAGTCATAAAACCACGACAACAGGGAGGATTAAAAACAAATCCTACGTCTTGTGCGTTCTCTAGAGATGGCAATACAGTAGCTTGTGGATGCTACGATGGGTCCATACAAATGTGGGACCATAGAAAGAACTTTGTCAACACATCGACTTTACTGCGAAACGCACATCAAAAGCAGTCAGAAATATCGAGCATAGCGTTTTCTTACTTGGGGTCCTATCTCGCAACTAGAGGCAATGATGATACGATGAAAGTCTGGGATCTAAGAGCGTTCAAGAAACCGCTCAATGTATTTGGGGGTCTATTCTCAAGATATGAACAAACTGACTGCGGTTTCAGTCCAGATGACAATATGGTGTTTACAGGTGAATCGCTACAGAGGAACCAGGATGTTGGTAGATTAATATTCTACAACGTAAAAACATTCGAAGAAGTATCGCATATAGATGTGACAAAATCTCACGTGATCAAAGCGATTTGGCATGCGAAGTTAAACCAATTATTTGTCGGTTGTGGAAATGGTGTTGTCAAATGTTATTACGATAGCAAGAGAAGTCTGCGTGGTGCTAAACTGTGTATAGTGAAAACTCACAGAAAGAAACAGTCTATAGAAGTTGTTAGCTCGCAGCAAATCATCACTCCACACGCCTTACCACTATTCAAGCAAGAAAAACTACGGACAAATAAGAAGAAATTGGAAAAAGATAGGTTAGACCCATTGAAATCGCACAGACCTGATCTACCTATAACTTCAGGTCAGGGTGGGAGGGTAGCAGCTTCTGGAAGTACTCTAAGTTCCTTTGTTATAAGGAATTTGGGACTTTCCAAAAGGGTTGATGATGACCAGGATCCAAGGGAAGCCATTTTGAAGTTCGCTAAGGATGCAGAGGAAAATCCCTTCTGGGTTGCTCCAGCGTATAAGAAAACGCAACCGAAACCGATATTTTTGGACGATGAAGACGGACCATCTGATGCTAAGAAACCGAAGTCGGATACTTGAATAAATCATTGTAAACATAGATTTTTAATTATTTTCGAAACTCTACTAATTCTATTTCGGTTGCGACTTGCACTCAAGTAGTTTATTGATTTTTTTTTTAAGAAATACACAGTAAGATAATTTAATTCTTTATAATAGTAATACTTATAGATAGATGATAGTATATACGACGTATGCTGCCTTTTACTATGGTTTCGTAAATAATACATCAAGCGAATTTGAACAATATTTATTTCCTTACATCTAAAACTACAAAATTAAACTAAATTACGCTGTAGCCGCTACGCTTTGTGATTCCCGCGTGTCTAGTGGGTTTATTGGCGATCGAGCAGAATTCTGGAAAAAAAGAATTAAATAATGAGGGAAAATATCTATAAAAATATGAAAAAAATCTTCATGTTAGTGATTAAGAACAGTAATATTTTATAGAGAGGGTATCTTTCTCATTATTTGTATCGATGGAAGAATAAAATAACGAATGTTTATTTTTTGCCAGTTCTATTACATTTATGTGGTAAGTGAATTTCAAAATATTTGAATGTTTCTATTCAGTTAATTTTGCTCCATATTTAAAGTACCTTTTTTCCCACTACCAACCTACTATTTCCATCCTGTATATAAATAAATAACTTACCAATTTCTTGGCCCTCTCTATAAGAATTGAGAATGCAAAGTGGTTCAAAACAACACCAACAGGCAATGCCACACCTTGGAATCTGTATAATTGCTTCACATCACTGTCTGCTGATCCTAAAAACACAAAAAATATTAGAATAATTAAATGGTAATGTATTTATTCGTAAATCAATTGATATATAAGTTTTTTTAGAATTTGAAAACAAAGAAACGGCTTTTCTAACTGTCAGTATAAAAATAACAAATTACAAACAAAAAATCTAATACCTATTAGTTTTATAGGCATCACGAAAATCAACAAAGAATCTGAATTGAATGTTACCAATTTAAAAAAAAACACACACAGCACATAAATAAGAATAACAACCATATATATAATGTAACTCACCAGCAATTTTATGTACAGAAGTTATAGCCACTTTGCCGATCTGCGCTGTGTTACTAATCATTGGTCCTTTCGATATATCCACGTATTTTCCAATTTTGTACAATGTCACTTTGCCTGCAATTTTTTATTAAATTAATAAATACAGAAGCGAAAGTATCAGAACATTTTTTATTGATACAAACCAATATTTAGCACTGAGTGATTTCTAATTTATGTACGTAGTAATTATTATAAAGAGAAAGGGATTGATTGATTATTTGAAATAATATAAAAATTTAAATAAATAAAGTAAAGATAACAAATTTATCATTTGATAAAAGTTAATTGAACGGTGCTATTTAATAAAGTGCCTAGGCTATTAATAAAACAGCTGATTTAAAGAGGACCCTCTTGCGACAATTTTACTCTATCTTTCCATAACTATACCACTGCACTGTATGGGTAGATAACCCTTACTTACCATTGCCTGACGCAATACTCGGTATTTGTCCAGCCTTGTGTTCATCTTTAAACATTTCTAAAGCAAGCTGTTCGCTCACATCCAGTCTCTGCACGGGCAAACCTGCTCGAGTTAACATAACGAACTCCGCACTGAGTGTGTGCAACTCTTGTTGAGTTGGTTTCCAGTCCGGTAGAGTTGGTAAGTCAATGTCGTATATGAATGAACCGCTGCGTACTGGAGAAATAGAAAAATTTATGAATGTAAAATATTGTACAACATATAAAAAGTCAGAAATAAAGTTATAATATACTAGCGGTCCGCCCCGGCTTCGACCGTGGTACATATCTCGCAATAAAAGGTAGCCTATGTTCTTTCTCAGGGTCTAAAGACTGTCTGTGCCAAATTTCATCAAAATCGGTTAAGAGGTTAAGGCGTGAAAACAATACATACATACATGATTACAAACTTTTCCTCTTTATAATATTAGTATGTATATATACAGAGGGTGATGTTATCACGCAATAGAAAAGGTTAATTAAGACTTTTCAAACATTTTAATTACTTACTGAAATTTTTTATGAAGCGTTTTCAAAGTGTCAAATTACAGGAAGAATAAATTTGTACATTTGATTAAAAATTACATAAATGTGTGTTCCTTCTACAAGATATTTTTATAGCATAATTAACTTATGAGGCAAAATATAGTAAAAAAAAACATGCTCACTATCTGGACCAGGAAAGCTATGCAATTTAACAGGAACGCTATCTTTAAAAGCTTTCATCGCACAGACACCAAGCACCATGGAGCATGTCCTCCAGAATGCTTTGTTCACTTGCTGCGGCTCTGCTACTGTGAAGTTTTGTAACTGAGAATAAAAATACAGATTAATATAAGGGAATGGAAAAGTTCTGTATTTTTCATGAAGTAATAGGTAGGTTAAACAAGCACTACTTTTGATTTTTCTAAATTGTCTCGTATTTAAAACAAATGCTTATGACGGATTGTTTCTGAAAAAAAATATACAAGAAAAACAGCTGATTGTGGAAGTAGGTAAACAAGACTTACAAACGCAAATTAATTATAAACATTGAAAAAGCTGAACTCAACAAATTCTTAAGATAAATATATTTATAGATAAATAAATAATTCTAATGACTCATAATATCTTAGATTCAGTATAAAATAACTTACTTCCAATGTACAACTCTCTGTAAGTGGTTTATGCATGTCCCAATAAACCATACCATCAAGCAGAGCTAGAGCACTGCTCTCTGCATGCCATTGACTTAGATCTGAAACCATTTTACGTTTTATTAGACATTTATTTAGTGTAATGACACTTCATTACCACTACGATAATACATATTTCAATAACGCACGAAAGATCAAAGTCGCGAATACAGCTACTATAATATATTTATGGTATGCATGTTTTTAATAAATAGCTAAAAACTTACGTCTAGCACAGTCATACGGCGTAGACATATCTTTATTCATGACCAGTGTACAATCTTTAGGAATACCCTTGTAGTTTACTTCTATTTTCTCGATTCGCCCAACATTTTCTATCTGTCTTTTCTTTTCTAGTTCAAATAGGTGGTGACGGCGTTCAACTGCTTCTTGTGTACTTAATAATCCTATAAATAAAATTAAAGAAGTGCAAATTATCAAAACAAAATTGTTCATCGAAATTTTCGAATTTTTACTTACTTATAGATAAAGGAGACGTCAAGTTTTTATTATATAGAAGAGATTTTGATAAACAGCGTAAGTGCTGCTTCATTGTGGCTTATTTTATTTATTAAATTGCACTATATTTTAAATAAACAAACACTCAGGTTATGACATGAATTCTTAAGATTTGAGGTTATTTTAATTTTTGACATTACGAATATAAACTTGCCAGTTAATTTGTCTAAATAAAATATATGACGAGCAATAAAAAAATCCTTCTAAAATACATATAATTTGTATCCATACTTCACTACATAGTATAAAACAAAGTCGCATTCTCTGTCCCTATTTCCCTATGTCCCTATGTCCCTTTGTACGCTTAAATCTTTGAAACTACGCAACGGATTTTGATGCGGTTTTTTTTATTAGATAGAGTGATTCAAGAGGAAGGTTTATATGTATAATAATATCCATTAAATAGTGGAGAAGTACTGTTATTTTTGAGGTTTCTAATGTGATGTCGTAAAAAATTACATTTTTTCCGCTTACATTGCAAACGCAGGCTGAACCCTACGAGTTTTATCAAAATTATGTACTTAGTATTATACACATTGAAAAGGTCAAGAGAAAAGTCCGCGATGGTATATATGTCTATCTCTTATGGATAACCCACAATAACTTTTTTTTGTCATTTACTTTTTACGACAAATAATGGCTAATTATTTTCGATGCGATTTCAACCAATACAGCATTAATCCTTAACCAATTAAATACCTTGAATACATTGTTCATTTAATATAGATCTATATGGCCCTTTACACCGAATGATTTAAGTGAATATTTTCGAAGATATTACAGATTTAAAAATTGCGGGACGTGGCGTTTGCGGCGGTACCGGCCGGCCGGCCGGCGGCTATCTGTTTTCTATTTTATACCCGTGCGAAGCCGGAGCGGGCCGCTATGTTTTTATATACAACGTTCACAGTTTTTCTGTAGTGTATTTATATTTAGATTATTTAGTATCAGCATTGCACCCGTGCGAAGCCGGGGCGGGTCGCTAGTAATATTATAAATGCGAAAGTAACTCTGTCTGTCTGTCTGTTACTCAATCACGCCTAAACTACTGAACCAATTTGCATGAAATTTGGTATAGAGATATTTTGACACCCGAGAAAGGACATAGGCTACCTTTTATTGCGAACTATGTACCACGGGCGAAGCCGGGGCGGACCACTAGTATCAAATAATAATAAGATAATGGCCCCTTTAGATAAATTGATTGTATTGGATATATATTATATATCTTATGATAATAATGTGTGCCATACACATACAAATGCATGGTAAACTATCTCAAATAATATAGGTACCTAATTCTACATGAAATTAAGTAAAACGTTTAGATGAAGCTTTTTGTATTGAAAGATCTATAAGTAAATAATATTTTATTATAAGCATGTTATGTTTGTTATTTATTGTAAAACTTCAGTTATTAAAAAAACATTTGAGCCTCAGTAATTATAATTATTATAACAAATAATTATAGTCCAATATTAGCAATTTTCCAATAAGAATTTAAGTATTGTTCATTGTTTATAATTTATATGAATAAGACCATATTATAATATAGTTTCCTTGGTAACCTTTCTTTAAAAGGTAATGATTTTTATGGTTATAAAATGAAAAGAACAATAACATATAAAACATTTAATACAAAAACAATATACTATCCAACCATTGTTCGCTTTCTTCCCCTGGCTCTTACTTCTTCAAACTTAGATATAATTTCCTTTATGTTACTTTTACTATAACTTTTATAAGCATCAAAGATTTTTGAAAATAGATCAGGACAATCATTGTGTGTACTAATTAAGGCTCTTTCTAGTACATATAAGTCTACCCCTTTATCTTCTGCACTAGAATCTACATGGGATAAGCCAAAGTCAATCATAACTAACTCAATATTATCATGATCAAGCCAATTTAGTTCACTTGGACTGGGATTTTTTTCAACAAGCAATATATTAGAAGTGGTCAAATCTCCATGAATAATATTATTATCATGCAGTTTTCGAACGGTTTCACCTATTTTTCGGGCAAGAGCATCGAGGCTGGCAACATCGCCTGTTCCCGATTTTTTTATTTGTATGATCAAATCTTTTGCTGTGATGCTATTTTCAAAATGCTGCATATAAATTCTTCGTCGTTCGAAATCTACTAAATATAAAGTTGGAGTTCTAACTCCAGCCGCTTTAGCACGCACGATGGATCTAGCTTCGTTTTTTATCCTTTCTTTAGTAATGGTTTCATCTAGGTCAGGATGCCTGTAGTTCTTCTTGAATCTTTCCTTTATTAACGCAGGTTTTCCTAAATAATTACAAATATACAACTTCGCTTCTGCGCCTTGTTTTAGTACTTTCAATTCTTCACACATTTTTAATAAAATAACCTAGCTATCTATGTTTACGCTTTCTTCAATAACCAGCACAGTGCGTTATGAGTTATGACTCGATATATATATACTTAGCAAGGGCTGGAGATCATCATAAAACAGTTTATATAATAAAATTACTTAGCAAGCTTTAAATTAATAAACAATGATATGTTTACAAATTTGCCGTCACATTTACCGATACGATTCTGTCATTTGTCAGTTGTCACTGTCAGATACCATAATGGTAATACTGTGATAATAGTATGCCACACGCAAAATAATTATTTATCCAAAATAATTATGTATAGTTATTGATTTTATTTTTAATTATTATTAGAAATGAAAATAAAAATGATGTACTTTAAGGTATAATTTAATTAATTATTAAATTTTAATTATATATATGAAAAATATTAGAAGAACGTATTAATTTGCTTAAAAAAGATATAAGATAAGCCGCACCTTTCAATTAAAAACAAAAAAAATGGCCATAAAGCATAAGCATACTACATACGGATGCTAAAATTTGTAAAAAAAAAACACAAAACCATTTTATTAATGAAGATGTTAAATATTTCACCTTGAAGAAAGCTCTATTTCATTAAATACTTTATAATACTGATACACTTCATGAGACTACAATACCAACCTGCTTAAAACCCGCCTTAAATACCCATTCCTGTTGATGTACGGATAATTGAACTTAATTTGATAGACTATAGTTTCAAATATTATGTCAAATTTATTAAATGAAAATTTTTAAGCCACAAATATAATCATCAAGCAAGAAGGAAAAATTCCATTCTTCTACATCACCTGAACAACTCGATCCAGGAAGCTTTATTTAAAATAATTACTAACTCAATGGTTTTTCAAACGCGAACTGATATCAATAAATACCCTGAACATTTCTCTTGAAAAAAAAGTACTGTATATTATTAAAAAAAATAAAGGTAAGGGTAGTTTAACTGTTGTTTAACAAGGGTTTAACCTTTGTTTGAAAATATAGTGTGTAAAAAATATAAAAATAACGACGTATTCCTGCAACTCATGTAAGATCGTATGTTCAATACATAACATTTCGATAAGATTGTTTCTGGTAACAGGTTTGCCGTTTGCCTGCTCGTAGAATTTTATGCATGCACTTGCCGTGTGTAGTGTGTAGTCATTCACTGGAGAAGGGAGTCTGTGTCTGTGTGGGCGTCACATCGGTTGTTGCATTCGTGCCTGTCGGTGGCGCGGTCATTTGGCGTTCAATTCGACGAATCGAAATTAATGGATACAGTGATTTAACAAATCGTTTAGTGTTCTAACATTGACGCGACGCAGCCGTAAAATATTTTTTACGCTAACAATCAAATCGATACAATTGCTACGTGCGCCTTAAAACAGTGATAACTCCTTGGTGTTTTAAAAAATTAAAAAATGTCAGTGGAAGGATTGGAATACGAGACCATCGTCCAAAACGGACCTAAAAAAGTAAGTTATATTTTTTAAATTTGTTTGTACCTGGCTGAATTGGTATTAATTAAAAAAATTAAGAAAAAAGAAATATTGTAGCGTGTGTCTGCATCATTAATTTATTTTTTAAAACATAATTTTACTATTTTATTGACTTTATTTTTTAATGAACACAGTCTAAAATATTCGATAAATCACGTAAAACACATATGTTAATTTGTAAAATGCGTTTAAGCTTAGTCATACATGCCCGCCTAGTAGCTATTGAGACGTAAAGGGGGTGAAGTGGTGTTCTATACGTCTGTCTGGGTGCATTTCGGTAGGTATATTCAATGGCACGCCTCCCAATACCAGGCTAATGTGATATCCGTCTGTAAAGGTTGTAAAATGCATGGATGCGCTGTTTTGAAATGAAGATGTTGTGTTACATGAGATAAATAATTCATTTTAGTTGAAAAATGTCCTATCCATGTGATTATTATAATACTTACTTATGTACATTTTTAAATTATTGAAATAAAAAATTTGACTTAGCTAGGTGCTTGTAATAAAAATAAAAATACATTTAGAGATGAAGGTTTGACAAGTTTTTAGTTGTAGAGTGCGACACGAAATAGGTATTATGTTTGTAATAAATTTATTATAATATTATTATATGTATTGATTACGAATTATTAGCAAGTGTGACATAAATTCACCGTTTTCTAGAAGAACATATAATAGGAGAAAACCAATAAAAAGTAACCACTCTTACATACTTGCAGAGCCGTGCAGTCGTAAAATATTTAACTAAATGAAACGCACAATTTTATTGCTGTGTTTTATAAACATATCCGGCTCTTGGCACGAAATTACACTTTGTTAATTTATATCTTGCGTTTATAAATCATTTTATAGATACTTATTCTAAAAAAAAACGAATATTATATATACAGGCAACTTAACAATTGCGCTATTCACAATAAAAAAAAAAAAACATTCCATGTACAAAAAAGATGGAAAGAAACCATTAAAGAAACACATTAAATTCGTAGTAGTTAGGTATAAAATATATTTTATAAAAAAGTAATTTCATTTCAATAAAGAACGAAGGAGGAATATAAATATGTAGAAGGAAGCAGAAAAGCTCTGAGTTCGAGTTTTTGGTAAGTTTTATTAAAACATAACTGTAATAAAATAAATATTTAAAAACTAGCCTCATCCCGCCATCTTACTCTCCTGCTCTAGTATGAAAAGTCTCTACATTATTTTGACATAACATTATGTACCTACCTAACAGAAAATTATGGTAACAAATAACTTAATGAATAAATAATTAATAATGTGCGTTAATAAAAATGTGCAACTATATCTACCATGCAACACATAATGTATCTTGTTTCTGCAAAATAGCAGTAATATTGCAACCGCGTTCTGGCAGCATTGTAAAGTTATCGATTAGTAGTTGTTACCGCCCGAGTATAGTTATGTAGTAGAATGACACAATCATAGTATCATTATGTATTCCTTAGGGCGTATTCAGAAAGAAAGCTTGAAACTTATAAGCGCTTATCGGCGCTTGTCATGTTCATATAAATATGACAAGCAAGACAATGAACATGACAAGCGCCGATAAGCGTTTATAAGCGCTTATAAGTTTCAAGCTTTCTTTCTGAATACGCCCTTAGTCCCTACCTAGTCGTAACCCGGCAACCATATTATCTTGCTATCAGGAATTATTTAGGCTATCCTTATTCCTAACACCAATTAAACTGCATGTCGTCTGGACTCTGCTCTGGACGGTCCAAGAAAAAACCCCAAATTCTTTAGCTCTTTCGATACACATAGACAGATTTACAGACACAAAAAGAACACATACCTACACAAAAATGGCAGATTACACAAATTCAACATAGCGTTCTTTTTCGCCAAAGAATAAAAAAAATATAATTTTTCAGACTTGGCAGTTAATTAAAGTTTTGCTTTAATCTGTAGAGTAAATAGCTACTGAATTAACGATATTAAATTTAAAACGAAAGCTTGGGAACTATTCGAGTATTCAAATTAAACAGTTAGGTAGCTGACGTTGAGATTATTGCGCGGGAAAACAATAGGCGATCGAGATCACACATGACCGTTACTTTCTTTAAACTAGAGCCTTCTTTGGCTTCGTCTGAATCTATACAAATTACAAGTACATCTATATAATTAAAATTTACTCATAAATGAAGTCAATTTAAGAAACAGCAATAGACGTGCATAAATGCATGAAAATGGAAGTACTAGATGTATTCATGAATAGATTTTCAACGTTTTTTGCAAAATATTTAACTAGCATTTAAAAAAATATGTATAAATTCACGTTATTTTAATAAAAATACACTACAAATAAGAAACTTTTTAAGAGTCTAATAACCTAGATGTATGTTATAAATTCATTTCTTTTTAAACATACAACATTATTAGTAACTAAGAAATAGGATAATCAAATAGACATTTAAAAATCAGTAACCTCACACGGTCATAGAGATGAAGATTCAAATGATCCGGGGGTCAATGACCGTGCCGTATGTTTCATTTTTTGTGCCTATTCAAAGATCACCTCCATTTATTATAAAAACTACCTGACTAACTTCGATTATTCCTGTTTAAAAAAATGTTAATGTATTTAGTATCATATCATAATTAATTTAATACATACTTAATTATTATTTAATATTTGTTGATTTATAATTTACACTAGGCGTGATAAACCTTTAAATAACTATTAAAATAAACATAAATCTTTATTCTTTCAATATACAGTATGTACATATTATATTATTTACTAGCAGTCCGCCCCGGCTTCGCCCGTGGTACATATTTACGTTTTCTCTACATAAAAACCATCCTCGTACTTCAAGGAATATAATAAAAAAAGAATTATCGAAATCGGTTCAGCCGTTCTCGAGTTATGCGCTTACCAACACATTTTGCGATTCATTTTTATATTATTTATATAAAGTAATACATAGTTAGATAGTAGGTATCATATAGTCCATACATAGAAGTTCAACAACTTAGTTCTTACTATTTTTTGTTAAAAGCTGTACTGTTTTGTTAACGAAAATATAAATAGAAATGTAGTTTATTTCCTAAATATTGACACAATAAAATCAAAAAACTCATCATGAGGATATTTTGTAATTCGTTAAAACTTTGGCCTATATCCCAAAGGATTTATGACATCCATTCATTCGTTCAAAAACTTACAAATCAAAATATTTAACTTTTATATATAATTCGTGAATACTTTTATACCAAGTGCCACTTAATTTATAAAATTAAAGCGATTATAAATTGCAATCTTGAGTTATATACCGCTGTTACGTAAGCATGACCTTCCAAATGACCGTATTGGGATCTGGAAGCGGGTCAAGATATACTGGTTTTTGTGAAGTATTGGACAATAAGACTTTATTAAAAGTTCCTATTTGGGATAATGAAGGCCGCTTCTTTTGAAAGGGACATTTTTTAAACTGTTGCTAAGGGGTATGAACTAGGTAGAGCCTGCGGCTTCGCGTGATATGTGTAGTAGGATTATAACTGAGCACGCATTTTTACATTATCCTTAAGTTCTACGCTAAAATATAAGTTCATTAATTTTTGCATGTCAGAAAAACAAACATATCAAAATCAATACAGATTTTTATATTTGCAGTAGGTAACAGCTGGCCTTTTAAATTTACAATGGTAATTACTTATAAGATTACATAAATTAATGTATATAAGAAAAAACATTTTTTATAGCTCTTATCGTGTTTACAAAAAATGGCAACACGTCTGCTTTAATTTTTTACACTATACATATCTCTTCTCGTTAATACAGGAATTGATTAACATAATAATATTATGTATAATGTATGTAGAACTTGAAACAAACTTGCAAATTATCAAAAAAAAAAGTAAAAACCTTTTTTGTTAAGGATACCGCCGCCCGAATTCATACGAAATCTCAATTATTTTCGCATAAAACGAAACAAAAAGTCGACCTCGAAAACATCTGGATTGTGGCCAGTATATATTTTTACTCCTTATGGCTTGAGTCAGACGGAAGCACTTTATTTACTTTTGCAAGTCACTGCTATTCACTGTCCCCTTGTATGAATATCTAATACTTTCTTATGACGTGTTAACTTTGTCTCGGATTTGTACCTACCTAGGTTTGTACATTTTTGGTGGTAGTAAAACAAAGACAAAAAACAATATAAATAGTTATTTATATGTAATTTTTGTCGGAACTATTAAGCTTATTTTATCATGAGAGAAAGCACAGTAAAGCATAATAGTACTCGAATAAATTAAATGCAACAGTATTGCTGTAGCACATTTAAAATTAACTAAACCAGCCAGCATTTCACATCCATTTTTCATAAAATCTATGCAATCATTTTTTTTTTTTTTAGTATAGTCTGTATTACGTATAATTTGTATACAATGGACAAATCGAGAAATGTTCCGATCCTGCGGCCATTTTTGAACGAAGATACTTTTTTAAACGTTCCATTCCAAGAATTATGACAATGCATTTTTTATAGTCTGTGTATTTCCCGCGCTTTTGCGATTCAGCTGATTTTTTCGTTTTGTTTCCGAAATGTATGCTAGTATTTCAATGGTGGTATAAAAATTGTGAATGAAAACGTAAAGCAAAGGAAAGCCTTTTTCTCACAGTTTTTATTGTTCGCGTGTTTTGTGGGAAAATGTTACTGATGTCCTTTTAATGGTTATTAATAATTTTGTAAAAATATAAAGATCTTTATCTATAGAACTACACAGGTATGTATTTTATTTCCTTCGCATATTTCATTATCGATAATTATTGATATCGGATTTTGATATTGATTTATGTTGCAAAGTCATATAATATGGTAAAATATGAATCATTGATTATTATATACCTATCGATATTTAATTCTAATATAATACTTAAATTAATAATACTAATTACTACTAATTCTAATATAATAATAATTCTAATATAATAGGTACGTAATTCTTGGGCTAAATTTTCATTTATTGTTTATTTAGTTCTTAGGTTCGTACTCTTCCTAGATCCTGCGTCCTCGTTTATAACAATCCTTTAGTGCATACAGACGAGTCCTTCACAGATAAAAGATGTTTGTCAAATTTGACATTTAGCTTTGACGCGTGTTCTTCACTGAAGGACCCTCGTGTCATTTGACGTCAGGGGGACTTAATTCCTTGAAACCTTGCTTGAAACAATGCAGCTTAGGTGTTGGTACATCTTTGCATTATATTCTTATATGAAAATTTTAAAAGTTAGGTACCCGCGTGGCGTTGAATTTATACACCAATTACCAACGTATAGCTTTTCTTAAAATGATCGCTGTTTCACTTGGAACAAGTTTTTAGTGATTTTCATAGCCTTATTAGGAAATATGCCAGAAAGTTCATTAATAAATGTTTGAGTTTATTAATATATATTCCGTATTCGGAAAGAAACAGTTCTAAGGATGGTAATTTTTTCATATACCAAAACTTCAATAACTACGTAAGTAGGTATCTATGGTATCTATTTCAAAAATAACAATTATCCTAAGTAACTGTAATTACCTACGCCTTAACGCAGTAAAAAAGAAACAATGAAGCGTCGCCTTATATCAATAGAATAATTTGAAGTGACAGATTATATTAAATCTTGAATAATAATTAACCAACCACTAACCAACACACTTATGAATTATCTTAGGCCATTGATTTGTGAGTAATAAGGTCGATGTACTCGGGGGCGCATATTTTTCATTTGAAGACGAGAACTGAAGAGTTGTTATTTATTCAAATCAACGTTCAAATATTCATGTTCGAAATTTTTTAATTTGTCGTTACCTTAGTAACGTATAATTACTGTACATATTACCATTTCTGCAACCCTTGTTCTGTCAGGATGCCCTTGTTTTAGGGATAGGTTATCAAATAGTTTACGAAATAATCTGACTTAACGAAAATACAAAAAATTGTAAAAAAAAAATATTACTAAGTAGCTCTAGAACTATTTAAAAGAAACTTTCCGGTTCCATCAAAATATTTAAAAAAGAAAGCACTTAAAAATCCCTGTTCCCATAAAATCTGGGTCGTCTCATCGAACAAAGATTTCCTTGTTATATCCACACGTGAAAGCACTTCCTTCTATATACAAGAATGCTTTTATATTCCAAATTTGGATCTCTGGTTATTGTTAAATATTTGGGTATTTTTTTAATTGGATAATGGAGTCTTTTCTTGTAGAAATGACATATTAGCACAGCTGTTGACAGATAATACCTACGATAAGTTTAGTTCATTCACAGATCTAGTAGTTCATTACTCTTTTATAGTAGAGCCAATTTAATAGGCAACATTTGACGTCTATCAATTTTATCATCATAGGGTGGTAACCTGCTTAAAAACATCGATTAAAATGAATTAATCGATACGGACTTGAAACATTTGTCAATCGAACTTGAAACACATGTCAATAATTTATGATAATTTTTATTCACAAGTAATCAATGCATTCGATTCTAGATGTCAGATTTCGATTTTTAG
>CAJQZN010042444.1:24348-54862 GCA_907164685.1 Colias eurytheme | reverse complement strand
CGGCTATTTAAGAAGTAAAGTTAGAATAATTCTATAAAATTTCCTTAGGTACTCGTGTTGTTTATTATTTTCAGAGATTTGTAGAGCATGAAATTGAATAGAATAAAGTGATCTCGAAATATTTATTTAATATTAGCACTGTAATCTCAATATAACTTTGTTCGAAAATCTTGATATTATATACCTAACAGATAATAAATATCCACGTGCAAAACAAGTAAAGGTTCTGAAATTGCATTGAGTTGGAGTGAACGTAGTACAGGCGAGGCGTCGGCCGATTTCCATGGAATTTTTCCATTACGGCGACAAATTGCACTCCCGCCTGATAATGCGGCATCCTGTCGGAAGCTTATTATTTATTATGCCCTTACAAATCGGCCATATTATGATTTTTACGGATATCTATTAACATCTGAGCGAATCAGATTTATTTGTAGACATTTATATTCATGGCGTTATTTTTAGGTAGCAATTGGAAAATGATACTTCTACTTTTTAATTTATTTTATTTCTATACCTACTCTTTAACGCTGAAGGTCTGAAATTCTCTTCAAATGCTGTTGTCGATAAATGTATCGTACTTGGTTCATGTTACTACAAATTTTAATGAAGTGGCAATTTCTCTTTTATTTCTTAAAAAGAACCTTTGGACTTATGAGTTGGATCTGGACAGCTTTTATCAAATAATTTTGTTTGCGGTCCATCTGCAAGCTTCATATTTCACACATCTATAACCACGAATATTGTTAAATTTTGCGAAGTTCTCTTTAGTTAAAGTTGATGGTCAGCAGCACAAAGGACTAGGTAACGATGCGGTTGCTCCTCTGTTATACGCATGACCGTCACCATTTTAATGGCGTGTTTATCTATAGTCTATTATTTTATTCTCATTCAATATTCGTATGAAACAAATATTCCAGCGATTAGACATTCGCACAGTTTCATTACGAAGACTGACAAATTTTATCTCATTAGTTATTGCGTAGTTCAGACGATAAAACATGCAGATAAAAAAAAACAATCAATTTAAAGTATTCAGTATTTTACCAGACATATTTATCGCAGAGTATCAACATAATTCCACGATAATTAAATTTATCTTAACAAATTTCCGAATATTGAAAATACCGAAATATAAAAAATGGTAGCCAAAATCGATGGTTCACTATGACCAAACTGAAGTTAAACAAAATTGAACTATTTCACATCAGTTTAAAGTTCAGTATTGAATATCGGAACAGACGTGTATGAACATTCGATTATACACACCAGTGGTCAAGTATTTATCCATTAACGGGAAATTTAATAGGGCAAGCATCCAGTTATCAATGTTAGGGCGAATTCCATGTTTATTAGCTCCAGAATTTGAATACAATATGAGCAACTATGTGAATCGAAGGTAACAGAACTGATTATTAATGTTATTATGTAATTTTAACTATATACAAGTACCTAAACTTAAACTAGTTAACTAAATGTAAATGATTATGCAACTAATTTATTTATTTCTAATATTTTAGCTACGATGTTAATTGTGATTCTAATTGGATTCTGCAAGTCTCAATCAAGAGATGAATGTATCAGAAAGCTTAAATTTCTTTTAACTGAATATTAAATCAATAATGGAGCCCTTCAAACAATTTTTAATATTTGAGATCTTAATAGTTAAAGAAACGGGGCTCTAGGTAATAATTGAATATACATAATAATACCTAGGTACTAGATGTAGATGTGTATTGTATACCAGCTATGTATTGTCACTCAGCACGCTTGGAAGGCTGCTGAATCAATAAAAAAGTAAGTCATATTATTATATTATCACGCCGATTTCAAAAAAAGTAATAACCAATATTTATTGGTAGATACAAGATAGATTATAAGAATATTTAGTATAAGAAAATATTACATGCCATTCTTTGAAATACCATTATGTTTGAGAATCGTTATTAACGCGCCTGCATTATTTAATTATTATCAGACATAAAATAAAGTTTTATGGGTCATATCTTATCATTTATAAATAATAAACTTTATCCACAAATGCAATAATTATTTATGGTATCAATAGGTACGTCAAAATATATGTATTTTATACTTAAAATATTCTTGCACCTTTATGCAATCCGAAAATTGAATATGATTTCGGTTCCAATTGGAAAGAGTGAAAAGGCGGTGATTCTATGACCCTCAAATTCAACTGGCTAATCTAGGAGGGGCGGTAATGTATGGACTAAATTGGCAGATAAATCAACGGTCAACGTAAAATGTAAACGGACAGAAATTTCACAGTAGTAATGCTACCTACCAGACAGGAACTACTACTACTGTGAAATTTCTGTTCTACTTCAGCAGTGCTATTCTGTATAATGACAAACTTGACTTCATATATCATGCAGACCGCAGCTGCAGCAGTTACTCTTAAAAGTTAGAGTTGTGCAGTATTCACTGCACAACTCATTTTTAATAAAACGATCTCATGCTGTTATTATGATTATTTTTTTACATCTTCGACTTAGGTAAACACTGCATTTCCGCCCTATTAATATTTAATATGTCTAATAGCTTGTTATATAGGCGATGGAAGATTATGATGGAAGTCAGCGGGGAAAAAGGAACAGTTTATTAATTTCATTATTCATTCATATCAGTACGATACACACAATTAATTTTTAGTAAAATGTCAGATCTCTTTCTTTTCCTTATACTCCATTTGCGATCTTGCCGCTTCTCTCTTTTTACATGGTCAATTTAAAATATAATTTAGTTGTCGTTGTCGAATGTCCCCTTGCAAATCTAATTTTCGCTTCTATGCCGGCCGACCCCAGTTTGATTTCTAGTAACATCATTTTTAGGAGAGAGAACCTTCAATACATATCTATTATAATTCTTATGTCATATTGAAATATTCATAGTTCCAAACTTGTTTTAAACTCCAATATTAAATCTATACTAATATTATAAAGCAGAAGAGTTTGTTTGTTTGTTTGAACCCGCTAATCTTAGGGACTACTGGCGTGCTACTGATACTGGTACGATTTGAAAAGTTCGTTCGGTGCGGAGCAATACTCCGCGAGCAATATAAAACCGCGGGTCACAGCTAGTACAGGATAAAGTTGTAGATGTATTATGTAAATACAATTGAAATAAGATTTTTAAGTAATCAATAAGTAAAAATCAAATGTCATCATGATTATAAGAGGTCATAGAATAGATAGAGCAAGTAATCAGTCATGTTAAATCAATAAGCGAGTCTTAACTATTCGTTTCACTTAATTAAAATTATAAATAATAATTTTCAACTATGAGATTGTGTTTGATACTCTTGTGTCACGTGTGTTTTTATAGTGCAATATCTGGTTATTTGGTCAGAAAGGTAAGTTTGTGAAGAATTTGTACAGCTACCAATGCGAAATTTAAATAAATAGCCCACATTTTGATGCTTAATATTATAATTAAATACGCTAACCATATCTCATAATAGTCGTAGGTTTTTTTTATAATAAACTAGCCCTGGACGATTGCTATGCCCTTTTTTTCGTCACTATACCTAAGTATGTACTTGCATAATATTTAATGCATTATTTATTTGTCTTATCGGAATTTAATATCCTATAAATAAATTGCAAATATCTTTTGACGTTATCATTGATAACAACGTAAACCGAAATATTGAGTTATTATAATTATTATTATGTGACAGCCAAAAGCGTCACTAGTTATATGGTTTTGACAAAAAGAGCATCATATAGAAGTTGGAAAAGTGTTTCAATTAAAACTACACAATCAATTATCTTGGAACCTTAAACAATTATTAAAAGTGATCTGCTAATTTATATTAAAAACTTTGTTTTACAAAAAAATGGTAAGTTAATTAATTCCTAACATAAATCGATAACACAACAGCAAAACCGCATACTCGTAACTTAATTTAGATACATTGTTCTTTATACTAATTAATACAATTATTTGTATAAAGAAACGTTATTTACAAACAGCCCTACTAAATTAAATAAAGAATTAGCTATCTTTTGTTAAAAAAATTAAATAAATCTTTTGTTTTTTTATTTTATGTCCGTCAACTGTCACTTGATAATATGACATTCTTTCATTTTTGACTTTGACAGTATACCAAGCAGTATACCATAGGGCATAGACTAAGGATGCGTTCGGTTATATGGAGTTTTGAAATAAGAATAAAAAAAATTAACTTAAGTTATTTAAAATATTTTTTAATATTCTCTAAGCCGTTTTCAATTATTTCAATTGATAAGCGTGTTATAAATTTAGTGGTGAAAAAATGGATCTTTGTCGTCCATATGTAAATTTTTATTCAATAAGGATGAAGCTTAACTAACTTAAATACACTTGGTATTTGTTATAGACTCCAATATCCAACCCACGAATATGCATAATCGGAGCTGGTATTGCTGGCCTCACATCAGGCAAGAGTCTTCAAGATGAAGGCTTTAACTTCACCATTTTAGAAGCTACCGAACATTTTGGCGGTACTTGGAGATATGAACCACGTGTCGGAAACTATGATAATAGCCTACCAATATTTTCTAGCATGTATAAGCATTTAAGGTACGTAGAAATAAATAAACTTTTACTCACAAAGTCACCTAAATGTGCCTACACTACTTGGCAGGATTCTTACAACAATTTCAAAAGCTTAAATGTTTTTACGGGAATATTTTTTATTTTTATCCTTTTTTGGTGTTTATCATATAAGTAATTCTGTATTTAATAATGATATCGATACTTACAGAACAAATCTGCCAAAACCAACAATGGAATTGAAAGGTTTTCCTATACCTGAAGATATGCCATCATATCCAACTTGGGAAATGTATTATGGGTATTTAAAGAATTACGTGAAGCACTTTGATTTAGAAAAGTATATCAAGGTACATAATATTCAATGATGAACTCGACTTTTATTTGATTAAATATTATAAAGCATGTTTAAGATCAAGTCGCCTGTTGCTAAAGTAATTTGAACATATTTTTGTATATTTACCTGACTTTTGGTTCTAAATGTGGCACAAAGAGTGATTTTTCATTTCTTTTCATCGATTTTCTGTTTTTCTTTTCAATTTAACTTCTCCTCCCATTTACATCTAACAATTCTTTACTCCGGTTCTTTTGCCTATTACCTATTGAGTCAATTCTACTCCTCAGTACCAACACCATGTGATAGGAATATCTCGATTTGGAAATGCATGGAAAGTCAAACATAAATACCTTCCAAGTGGCGAAGTGTATGTGGATGAGTTTGATTACGTCATCATAGGGACTGGTCATTTTAGTGCTCCAAATCGACCAAATATTAAAGGAGAAGATATTTTTAAAGGTAAGGAACTAAGGATCGTAAAATGGCCATCTAAATATAAAAAAAACATTAAATCGTTTACATAGTTGAATAAATTACGCGAGATAAATATTATTTATCCTCATTCAATAGGTAGTAGATGTTGCAGATATCTCTGATTTTTATGCAAAAATTGGAGACAAGTGAATACGCAAATTGAATACACTCTCTATACAAAATCAAAATTAAAGAAAATGTTTAGATGAATATTTTAATTTATATTTTAGATCTAGCATTAAAATTGACATTTCAGGTACAATAATTCACAGTCACGACTACAGAGAACCGGAGCCCTACAGAGGACGAAATGTGATCATAGTGGGAGCTGGTCCCTCCGGCGTGGATATCACATTAGACATCGCTACTGTAGCCAAAACTGTATACCATAGTCATCACTCTAAAATCAAATACACAAAAACTAAGTTTCCCAACAATTACGTTGAGAAACCAGATATCGAAGAGTTCAACGAAAAGGGTGCTTTATTTGCTGATGGAACTTACGAGGATGTCGATGCCGTCATATATTGCACAGGTATGATGAAGTCACTACCACTACTGTTTTTGTTTTCAAACTTAAATTAAAACTGATCCTCGAGAAAATTAATAGACGTCATATTATTAAATTATGCCAGTGCCATATAAGTGCCATAATTTTATTTGGGCAAAAAAATTTATTTGGAATCAATAATTGTGACTGTGTGACATTTTCTTCTTCTACCTACCTATTCGTAAAGTTCGCTTTTTTCGTTGTATTTATTTATTGTTCCATTAATTTATCTATTTCTTTACTGCATTAAAGAATTTTGATTTCGTTTCGTTTTCTTTCCCAGGATATCTATTTGATTATTCATTTTGTGACGAAAGCACCGACTTGACGTTGCGACCAAAAACGGTAACGCCTTTACATAAGTACATGGTCAATATTAATCAGCCAACAATGATCATCGTAGGATTAGTTGAGAAGGCCTGTCTTGTAACTGCACTCGAAGCTCAGGTGAGATCCTATATTTATATGAATTATAATAATATTCAATCATTTTTACCATCTTGTTAGACAATAGGTAGAAATTATAAAACAATTACAATTTTGTATTATTCTTTTATTATTCTAGGCGCGATATACAGCCGCTCTGATAAAAGGAAAATTTTCCTTACCATCTAAAGAAGAGATGATGAAGGAATGGCAAATGAGGGCGGATAAATGTTTGGAAAAAGGTCGATCTTTTAATTATTTGCACTTTTTAGCAGAGAGCGAGGTACGAAAAAGTTTTTTCTTCATATTATTTACTTCCCAATCCTGCCATAATTTCCTTAATAGTTATTTAATAATTATTTTTTTAGGATGAATATTACGAAGAGCTATCAAAAGAATCAGGAATTGAAAGAGTACCGCCTGTTATGTTCAAAATTCGCAGTGCAGATATGTTATCGAAAGCAAACCTTTACACCTATAGAAAATATTCTTATAGAGTGATAGATAATAATACATTTGAAAGAACATTGGAAGTTGATACAGATTCTAACAATATCGAACAGACAGTGTAAAAGTCTATTTATAACAACGATGTAAAAGAAAGTCACTAGGTAGTATGTACAATATATTATTTTAAGATTTTTTTAATATGAATGCACTATATCTTGAGCTAATTTCAATGCTTCAATTTATCGTATATTCGTTTAGTATAATATTAAAATCTACTCGTATATATCTATCTAGAAGAAGGAAATAAATTTTAAATTCGTTAATAACTTGTTTCTTTTTAACAAACCAGTAGAACCCAAGCGGAGTAAGTAGTATAAGCTACGAAAAAAAAAATATTTACCTTTTTTTCAGCCGTTTAGAGTTATAAATAATGTTACAGGTATTTCGCTATTAATACAGATAACGATTTCTTACTCGCTAGAGGAATTTTTATACAACATTCCTCGGCAAAAAGGTATTTAGAAATGATAGATGCATTATTGCAAAAACTTTAATACGTAGAAGTGGTAACATTAAATATTAATATTAACATAAGATATTGGACATGTTCTCCAATATTTAATGGATGTAATTAATGAAAGAAACATGTAATGTTGACTATAATTTATCAAATCGCTTTGTTAAAAATGTGCGAAAGAATTCGTTGCGAATTCATTGTTAGAAAGTTACTATTTTCTTGTATAGAAGTATGGCTGTAACTGGATTTTATTAGGTATATTGATATTTTTATTTTTTATACATACTTACTTAACATGAGTCGTTGTGATTAAATAAGATACATATTTAGACGAGTTTCTTCAGGATTACTTTATCGCTCTTTATTTCGACTTGAGAACAGAAAAAATATCGATATTTTTTTAAACTATCACTGATTTTTTTATTATAAGTGTAATAATAATATCAAATAGGTTAGTAAGCGTAGTTTTAAGTTGAGCTAACCTTTATCTTTACATATAACAAAACTTTTTAAGTCTTTAAAACAGTTCGATAAAAAAATATTAATTCGTTTATTTTTGTTTGCATAAAATAATAAAATAATCAAAGGGAACAATAATTCCATATAAAAAGTATATTTTACAAAAAAACATTCATTTCTGTTAAAAATTGTTCTTAAATATAATAATACCTATCCCCTAATCATCACAGTTAAAAACGTTAAGTTTATTTTGCGCAAAATCATGCAAAAAAGAACAATGGCTGGAACTAAAGTAAATAGATCAATCTTAATTGTAATTATAGTACTAGTATATACAAAGAACATAATTTCTAGCGTGTAAATTACTAACTAATTAATTCAGATTTAGAATGCGGTCACTATTAAATACAGTCTACATTTAATTACATCTTCGTCTTAATTTATTCAAACAAAAACAATGGAATTATGATCACATCACAACCTTGTTAGCGCAATCACCTCTAACAATGAAAATATATAGGTACCTATAATACTTTAATAACTGAATCAAATTTAAAAATTTTTGTGATAAAATGAAAACACTGAAAATGGTAATTAAAAATGCGACTCGAAAAGAGTTTAAATATTTTGATCATTGACTTTGTCAAAGAATCTATAGAATTTTCTGGGTCTCTTAGATCCAGGAAGATAATTTAATGATATTGAATAAGGACCGCTGCAGTAACGCTTACTACCAAATTGTTCTGCTAGAAGAAGTTTTCGTTACTACGCCTTTTTTGTTTATTTCCTCTCTATATCAATAGGACATTGTGATCCCTTTCCACCACCACTATACCATTTCCTGTAATGATACGGATCGGTCAATTCGAATTCATAGTCACGGTAGTTTAACAAATCTTCTAGACGATATTTTGCATTGAAATCCCTGATTTCTGTAAGAACTGGGGGCGCTCTTGATACGCCAGCTTCTTCAGTTAAGTTGGCGAAATATTGATCCTGAAAAATACCAATGCAATTAACAATAATAAATGTTTTATAGTAGTACAATTGTTAGAATACCATTTGGCACAAACATTCCATATATAGCACACTTTTGATAACACTACTTTAATACAAAAGAAATAGAAAATCTCTCTTAAAATAAGTATAGTGCGAGATTAACAGCTGTAGTATTTTTAAACTCGTACTTCTACCGAAATTACGTTCAAAATATCATACATCGTATAACTATATGTATTTCTTAATTGATTTCCATAAATCTATGTTATATACGTATATGATAAAATTACATCTAATTCTTACCATTTGGTTGCCAACAATGTTAACATCGACGATCTTCTTATTCATATCCTGAAGGGTATAGACGTGCTGTAACCAGATCTTTAACATCTCTTCCTGTGATGGCAGTTTAAACTTGCCAGCTATTAGACGAGCTATGTACTCTGACTGAAATGAAAGTTAAATTACGCTTTTTATATCAGAGAAAGCAGCTTATAGGTAAATAACTTATATGTAGCATCATAATGGTATAAGCAGAAGGTATGACAAGTTGAAGACGAATATGTGAATTGGAAATTTACCTCACTCCTTTTCTATATCCGGATAATAAAATATTTTTTATATTTAATAAAGGTACTCGATTGGGACTTTAAGGTATTACGTGTTATCAACTATTAGCTACCTTATGTACTATTACGTATTTAGGAAAAGTTACAGGTAATCTTAGTTAACTGACAATCAATTTAGTATTTATTACCTGCGCATCTAAAACTCTATTGATGATCATTCTGGCCATTCCGATGAAGGTCATGGATGGATGTCTGATGTTCACGATGTGCTGGTGCAGTGGTAAGACAAATTTGCCAGAAGTTGTTAATCCAGCACTTTTGTCAAGGAACGGATGGCTATACTCATATCCTGTAAAATAGAACTGTTTCATTTCTATCGAATACAATAATATCGAAACCCAAAATAATAAACATTTATTCAAAAATTATAACGGTTCTTTTACTGATCAAAATGTTCATTGGCAATTTATGTGCAAAATCACATTATTATAACTGTAAAGTTTTCCTTTTTTGGATATTTTATGCGCAAAGCAATAAATGTCGCAATATAATATGCTCTCATCTCTTCAATATAATTATGAGGGTTTTGGGATTATTTTATTGTCAAAAAATGATAATACCTGTACAACATATAACGACATCAACTTCTTCCATTGAGCCATCTTGGAACACGACTCCATTTGGCAAGAATGTTTTTATGTCTGGTTTTTTAATGTAAGTTTTGGGAAAGTCTGGCTGGTTGTAATTTAAATGGTGACTGTGAACTAATTTCTCTGTGATATTCGACAAATGAGTGGCGAGATCTAAGCCAGAAGCTCCAGCGCCGACTAAAAGGACTTTCTTTCCAACGTACTCATCAGGCCCCTTGTAGTCGTGACTGTGCATTATTTTTCCTAAAAACATATCAAATTATAGAAAACCTTTATCTTATTTTAAAGTAGAGTCAGTTTAATTTTATACCTGACTAGCTTTCCGCCTGCGGCTTCGCCCGCGTTTTCAAAAAAAAACCCGCATAGTTCCCGTTCCCGTGGGATTTCCGGGATAAAACCTAGCCTATGTCACTCAGAAATGATGTAGCTTTCCAACAGTGAAAGAATTTTTCAAATCTGCCAAGTAGTTTCGGAGCCTATTCAATTCATACAAACAAACAAACAAACAAAAAATCAAACCTTTCCTCTTTATAATATTTGTATGTATAGACTAGCGGTCCGCCCCGGCTTCGCCCCTGGTACATATTTCGCAATAAAAGGTAGCCTATGTTCTTTCTCAGGGTCTAAAGATTGTCTGTGCCAAATTTCATCAAAATCGGTCCGGTAGTTTATGCGTGAAAACCATACATATACATACATACTTACATACATAAAAACCTTTCCTCTTTATAATATTAGTATAGATACACAGAGATAGTTAAAAGAACAATATATCTGGGATAAACTTCGTACTTTGTAAAATAAATTTTACCTTTAAACACTTTCTGTCCAGGTACTTTAGGCATCTTGATTTTAACATATTGACCATTGGCGATAACTACGAAATCACACGGAATTGTATAATTTTTGCCTTCATCTGATTTTGTGTATGTGAAGTCCCAATGATTTCCTGCCCATTTCACGGATCTTACATAGCTGTGCGTCTATAAATTTAAAGTTATAAATTAATATCTTGCTTGCATACAAGAAAAATAGTCACTAGTAAAAACTACAGGATTGCTTTTTAGACGAGATTTAAACAGAGTTTAATCCCAAAGTGTATAAATGCTGATAAATAAATATATTTATATATCAAACTCAGTAAAACTTTAGCTTTCTGCTCGTGAATAAATATTTGGCCTAGAACTTACATGGTTTATTCGATACAAACATACAATAATACAATTGTTTTCTCTTAACATTATACGTAGGTAGGTACTATGTAGGTGAACAAAATTTAAACTTTATGTGCCAACAATTCATTTTCATTGCCAATGCAAGCAAAAGCGAATATTCTTAGTTCTTACTAAAATATCTCAGGTCTGAGGCTTATTAAAATGACCGCAATACCATATCCGCTTAATGGCAATACCATACGTCTCATGGTGGACATAAAAACAAAATGACTCGCTTTTAACACAACGAAACCAGTTTTAAAGTTTAATAAATCGCGAGAGTAAGGACCTACAAGGGTCTAAACTTCAATATATATTTTAAAATTTAAACCTACACATGTGGTCTTTACTTATGGAGTATCTTTTGGTGACTTTTTTTTTTTTTTTTTTATGTCAGAGCAAGCAAAGGGGCAGGCAAACTTTTATTACCTATTAATTTTGCATAAAAAAAATACATGTTTTAAGATACATGCTGTAGTTCTGAGATGAACTTAAGCAAGTACAGTATTCATTATAATTACGTCATGATTCAATAAATAAACATGCACGTGTAATTACAGTTTAATAACGATGTTCATAAATTGATGCTTTATCGTTTCTCACATCATCTGGCTTTGTTTCAAAGAGTATAGTAACTATACAAGGCTTTGTTTAACCTCTGAGATGTCTTACCTTACCTATAATAACCTTTGTAGTAAATTATGGTAGTGTATTATTGGCATATTTTGTTACTCATAATAATAGTCTTATTACACCATGTTAGTACTTACATATAAAATCCTATTTCAACATTATTCGTGTTTTAAATTCAATAAATAGGTAGCAAATAAAATAAATATAAAAATGCCTTGAAAATTCCTCTACATAATTATTAATTACTTAGAAGTTAGAACGTATCTTAATAAATATGTAGGTGGAATTTTTTGTTCATTGTTATGTTATATGGAATTTGCTTTGAGGTACTGAAATTCATTACATTCTAAAAAATCATAAGTAACAAGACCAAAATTATCGCAAATGTCATTGACATGTAACAATGGGTAGATAATATATGTATAACTTAAATGCTACGGAACTCTTTACTTAAGCAGAATTAAAAATATGTATTAGAACCGAAAAATGATAAAAAAATTTACTCAATATTAGTGGTTTATGAATAACTAGCTTTCAGCTCGCGTCTTCGCCCGCATAGTCAAAGAAAAACCCGCATATTTCCCGTTCCCCTGGGATTTCCGGGATATTATTTCAGGTCTCAAGCTATATATCTCTGTACCAAATTTCATCCAAATCGGTTCAGTCGTCGTCAGGCAGAGGGAGAGTTACTTTCGCATTCATAATAATTGTTAGGACATAGTGGTAGTCTCACTTACTTGAATATGGTCAAGCAAATGGAAATGTTTCACGAAAGACTTCAAATATTTATAGAAACAGGTGTTCGATGGGTATGTAGGCGCTGAATCCGGGAACGGAAACCCACTGTACTCCATAGTTTGACGAGGTGTGTTCGTTCTGTAATAGAATTAATCATTAATATAATAAGGTATATAATTATGTATATAACAAATCCTCTTTCAAATACAGTTCAATTAAATTAAAATATAGGTGAATTTGATTTTATGTAGAGTTGCAAAAATCACTCTTTTCAACACAGTTATTTTACAGTTAGTTTATTAACAAATTTGAGTTCAAAACATTGGTTACATAACGCTTGTCTGTATATTAGATAAGGCCGTTAACCTGTGACCTATTGCGGGGAATATCCTCAATTTACAATGCGAAATATGAGAGTGAAAGTTCAGAGAAGTTCATATCCTTACTCCCTTCTTAATCCGAAATAAATAAATAAATATTATCAACTATTAATAATTCGTTGTAAATTCTTTTGAACGAGATTGAAGGTGATGAAATCATAATAACGCAATATTTTTTGAAAACAGACATAAGTATACCTCCTTAAGTATTTACTTATTTCACAATTCAAATACATATTTATTTCATTTTTAGAATATAATGCAGTATGTATGTAGGTACATAGTACAATTTGCATAATTACTTATTATGCAAGTAAAATAAGGTTTGTGATTACCCACCATTTTCTATTTAGCTTTCTTTACAAAGTATTTAAAATTTAAATATCAAAGTGCTTCAACTGACTCTATATTGTGCATTAAATTATGTCACATTGCGTCTAGATATTTATTCGCATTAAAAGTTGAAATTAAATAAATAAAAGAAACGTCTAAACAAACATTTACACTAAACCCTATTTGCTAATCTAATTGATATGCACAAGCTCTTTACTTTCGATTTAAAGCAACGTTTAGCCTTGGCTCCTAGTTGAAAACGTTTTCTGAATATCAATACCCTTGTTTATTCTAATATTCCATCATAAAATCTGACTGAGGATGCCAGGAATATAATATTATTATTTATTATGCGAACATTGTTAACGAATCACGTACATGGCTTAGGCGACTCGCGTAATTGACAGTATACTTTCCGCCCGCAGCTTCGTCCGCTTTGTCTAAAACCTAATAAATCATATATGTATCTACTAAAACTGTACTGTATCTGTAAAAGCCTTCCTCTTCAATCACTCTTTAAAAAAAATCCGCATCAAAATCCCTTGGGCAGTTTTAAAGATTTAAGCATACATAGGGATATAGGGACAGAGAATAATATACTATGTAGTGATTTACACATGAATGTCAGTCTTGCGAAACGAAATATTAGGTGGAAGACACACGCAAATAGAACATAGGTAGCAAGACAACAAGGAGATGATGATTAAGGGCCTCATGATTTCGAACTACTTAATAAAAAATTCGCAAAAAAACATAAAAGTGAAAAAAATCTATTGTTTTATTAATATATTTTCTAGTCATGCTTATTCTTAATTACGTTTGAGTAGACGATAATTTATATAAGCACACAATCAAACAAAAAAATATTAAGAGCTTTTTATTTATATCTGTATTGAATTTAAAACCTGTTTGTGATTTGTCTCGATTAAATATTATGCAATCCATTATCTGCTCGTTCATTAAGAAAACAATCCCACATAAAGATTAAATAGTTCATGCACAAACCGCAAGAACAGGTAGAGCACTACTCAGAATAAATGTTTACCTAATTTAACCTCCTGGGGCCTGCGGTCATATATATATTACATAGACAATAAAAAAATATTTCAACGCCATCTTTTGCGTATATGCGGGAATAATACCTCAAATCGATGTAGTGGTATGTCATCCACTATTCTAAACGGTTTTTGGTTTTATAAGTGACAGTGATTTGAAGTATTCTCATTTCGAAGTTGACGGTGGCTGTGCGACGGCAAACACGTGGTCAGTAATCTTACATTTCTAGTGGAACCATTCGTATATTGCAGTATATCTTTGTTTATCTAATGATAATAGATATTATTACTGCAACCGCAATAGTTATTTTGTAAGATAAATCTAAAACTTGTGAAAAATATGAATGTTTTCTTTTATGTCATACTGGTAAGACATTTGGTCTCAATTCTTGCCAAATTGGTATTGGTTACTAAGGCCCCATGTATTACCTATATGACATTCTTTAGTTTATGTTACAGATTTTATTATAATTTTCAAGGATTATAAGATACTGAGATCTACCAACACCTGGATGAGTCAAATATTGACCTATATGATGGACCTATGGAGTTTCTTGCCGGTTCTTCTCCATAGATACTGCTTTCCGAATCGGTGGTAAATGTTAATACTGTTGTGACGATTCAAAATTGCTTTTAGAAGAAGTCTAATTGAATAAATAAATGTTTGAGATGAAGATAATCCCCCACATGACACCGATGAAGCCGCCCAAATACCAGAAAATGATTCTTCTTCCATTCGTCCAATGAGTATGAGTCATTTCAGAATAGAATCGTCACTATGTATGTCATCTTCAGTTGTTGGCAGACCATCTCGGGGACGCACATGACGTGGACCAAGCATAAGAGGAGGCTGACCGAGAGGATGGATTAGAATTAAGACCTAGGGGTGGACGTGACAATATAAATACACCGCCGCGCCGGTGCAAAATACTTGAACTGGTGGTTTCTCACCCTTAAAAATACCTATCTTTGAACCAAGGTACAAAAAATAGATACAGAACAATGGATAGAAAAATAAATATTTAGATTCAAGTTTAAAAATATATAATAACTAAAAAAACATGTAGTTTTTCTTCATTTTCATAAACTTATTACACTTGGAACTGGGACCCCCTGTAATATATACATGACATAAAGAAAATCCAAGTTTTCCACGAAAGATTTTTTTTTCAATTTTTTTGAATATCTATAATTGCATTAGAACAGATACAGCTAATTTTTATTAAAAAAGAAAGAAAAAAAAATCCTGGGTCTCAGGAGGTTAAACTGGTCTTCCAGTTATTAGAATTAATTACATTCAACCAACAAAAAAATCTTTATTTAACTTTAAGATTTGGAAAACGTGTTCAAATCGAAATATGTAAATTATAAAGTATACAAGGAAATGATACCTATAAACAAAACCGATCTTTTATTATCATTATTTTATTTTATTTTTTTCGTTTTTATGTTCTCTTCTATGTAAAAAATAATCACGTTAAAATTATACATAAAAAGAAAAATACTAACTATTTACATTTTAACAAGTGACTTACCTAAGATTCTTATACGTGCTGGTGAAAATTGGAACACCATACTCATCATTGCCAACATTAGGATCGAACCTCCACTGACCACCGAAATTTCCAGAAGCTTCGAACACTCGGAAGTTCACTCCTAACTCTTTCATATACCTCGCCACAGCTAGGCCAGAATAACCAGCCCCTATCACACAAGTGAATGGTATTCTTGGTGTGTCTGATGATGTAGTCTGAAATAAAAACAACAATATACATAAAAATTTATTCGTCCGCATAACTACGAATTTTGATAAGAACTGGAAGCTCTTATGATTTTTCTATATTTTCCGCGTAGAGTTTTAACTTTTAAAGGTCAAACTTGATACTTAAAACCACATTATAATGTTATGATGAGTACTTACCTACGACATATTTACCAAATTATGTTGTAGGTAAAGGTACCAAAGAAGTACCTATGAAAAGTAAAATATTGGGGTAATATATACCTATGTAAAATGCAGAAACGTTATTTTTTCATACTCTTTGGGTTTCTTTATATTTTTATACATTTTATATTGTGTATTTTTTTTCGTCTTATTTAAACTTATTCTAGTCTCAGTTTGAAACTAACTAAATTTTTCGCCTTGTCCCTTCAATTATTTTTTATGCATTTTTTTATGTTTTTCGGCTAAGAACAAATAAATAAAAATGTTAAACCTACATATCCTCTTTTTCTTCGACTATTTCTTCTTTCTAACTTTAAAAACTTGTGTAAAAGTTTTAGTTGAAGAATCCCGCTTGATTTATATTTATATGTACTATGTATATTTAGTTGGTCGGAAAATCCTTTAAGTACTATAAGGGTGTCCTGATTGAACCACGTTTGCTGATCGCCAAAAATATCGAACGCAGAAAATGGTATGTATAAAATAATTGAATGAATCACTGATTCACTAGCAATAAATTATTATGGGAGATGATCATCAATCTAAATAATTATGTAATAGGTATCTATATGTATTACAGTTTCAAGCAATATCTCTTACTATGATGTTGATATCATATTTTTATGACTATAGGACAGATTGTACAAAGGTAGTCCTGAATGTTGAAATATTTATTTATAAGGTAATTAGAGATTCTTTGAAGCCTGTTACAATCGTTATTTATGCGACTCTAGTCTCTATATAAGTGACACAAATAGTTGAGCAACCTGCTTTAAATTGCATAACACGTCAAGTTTGCGTAGGATTACATTACAGTTTTAACACTTTTCCTTTTAAATATTTGGACAACACAAATGTTGGAAGATAATTTATGAACCTGATTTTAATAAAACCTGAATTTTAAGTAGAGTAATCGTTTCCGTTGCTTTCGCAAACAGCAATATCACAGAGCAATATCCTAATGCGGTTATTGAACTATCTAATATAAACTTAACAGTTATGATTTTTTATTTCCCATATATATTATGTAGGACTATTGTTCAAATTATTATGTATAAAATATGAAACCTTATTCATAAAAATAATAAATAAAATAGATAAACAATGTAGTTTTATTTTAATTACTCTAACAATTAACTAACAAGAGCAATGTCGTTTTATGAATTTGATTATATCCTACTTTTAATTGAAACATTCCTACATTTAAAAAGAGAATGGCATCAAAATGTTGCATAAAACAACCTTTAGATATATGCATTAAGAATTATACCACTCAATTATAATTATGTTATAATAATAATTCTAGACCTCTACAATCACTTCCATTTACGTATATTTCGTTTCCAATAAATCTATTTGTAAGTAAGATTTGATAATAATTTGATAAGTGATATTATTATTAATAACTTTGTATTTATAGAAAGTAGATAGATATTATTAATAACTTTGTATTTATAGAAAGTAGATAGATACCAAAGTAGGTAACTACCTAACTTCATTTAAATTAAATTTTTGGCCAGTATCACTATAGTATCAATTTAATGTGGGAAGATTCAAGAATTAATTAAAAGTTAAGATGGTAGAATGAAACAATGAAACCTAATTTAATTTATTATTTTAACTAACAACAATAACCGAATCTTTAAAATTATTCTTAACGTTTTAACAAAAAATCTATTAATTCAAATCAATGCATGCGCAAAATGCAGTCAAGGCTCTCCACTTGTCTTTACAGATAACGGTTGAATCATCAAAACACCCACTTTAACGCTGTTCCATATAAAACCATAATTTAAAGGTACACCATAATTGTTCTGGCCGTGACACCGTTGTTCAATGGTGCATCTTTGGTGGTCGTTCACCTATACATGGTTTTTATTGCACATGTATTTTTTACCCCAAAACTTATATGGAACCTAACTAATGACAGCCTGAACATAATGCTCTCGCTAAAACTGATTGGCATCATAGAATTTCCCAGTAACATTGTTTTGGTAAAAACACATCGAATACTTATCATTACGGTACGTTCCTATAATACGTAGGTATATGTTCATTTCAATAACTTAAATTCCTGGAGATCTTGAAATAAATAGTAAATTAACTACAATATGAAAATATTTGTAGTAGTATCGTTTTTTTTGCAACACAATTTGGACTTATAATTATTTATTGGAATAATTAAAATGATCAAATGCATTGAAATGAAATTGTCTAACCTTCTAATATATTGATCTCATTGTTCGTTCTGCAAACAAAGAATAGTTAATTTCCTAATAAAGGCAACGCGCAAACACACTTGGAGTAAAAAATGTATACAGCTTAGCATATCTATGATATATTTTCCTGTTGATTATAAACATTTGAACTTGGGTTCTGCATAAATAACTAGTTGAGAGAAAAGTTTCGTTGTTATGACAAAACAAAATTCTTGTTTCTTTCTTTAACGCAATTATATTAGCTTCACCTGTATGTTTCTATGACTTTATTTTATGTTTGTATGTAACCGAGTCCTTCAGAGTTGATTTTGGCCCATTTTTATCAAAATTATTACCTAAAACTTTGTATTCATGTTATGGATCAATGACAATAGATACAATAATTTCATGTATTGAATGCTCTTCACACAAACACATGAAATTATTGTATCTACTGTCATTGATTTTAGTTTATTGTATGTGCTTTTTCACGAAATTTTTTAATTCTTTTACGGATCCCTAAAAACTTGCTAGGCCGCGGTAGGCAATGTCCATAGAAAATTTTATGACACGTAGCTTCCTGATCACGACAATAGTTTGTAACAATTACTATACGGTAATAATATTATTTCAATTAAGTAAACGTTTTTATAAAGTTTTGGTACACCTACACTATAATTAATTTTTTGTGTGTACATTTGCGAGCTATTATAGAATATTATTTACCACGTTTTTTTCTGATTGTTATTTTCATGTACTTTTATTTCGTTTATATTCGTTGATAGGAAAGATATAAATAAGTAATATGAAACATATTACTTACTATTTATATTTATATTAACAACACTCATAAATAATAGCTATATTGTTATATTTTAATTTTTATTTTTTTGTTAGAAAGCCCATCATATTATTTTTCATCCTACTAGTTAGGTACTATCAGAAAAGCTTGATAAATTTAAAATAATCTTTATTGTGTCTTCTTATGTAGAACGTAATTCATAACATTAGAATATGTTGGTACATTTACTTGTAATTATTTATTAGCGCCACTGGTAGAGCAAGAGAGCTTTTTTAAAAAAGAGATTATTCTCAATTTCTGAGATCTTTCTACAAACATGGAGAAGCAGGTCGTATTAGCCGGTTGCAACATGCCTCGCGTATAACATCGACTTTCATTTCAGTATATAATTAAATATATTACGATAATACAGTGAAACTTGGTTAAGTGGGACCTGGATAAGTGAGAAACCCCCATAACTGGAACTCAAGGTGAGGTCCCAACACTTTGGCACTGAATTACCTCTGTTAGTGGGACGAGGTAAACCTCTATATCTGGGATTTGTTCTTTCTATTTATCATCATAGTTACCTCTATAACTGAGACACCGAGTAAATTTTATATGCATAAACCTCTGTAACTGAGATAACATTGTTTGTTTACTCATTCTTATTCAACCCACAAATTCCACACGTAATTCCAAGGACGTAAGTACAAATTTTGAGCTTCAATTACCTTCAGTTTTAGTTTCGCTTTAATATCATACAGATGATTATTTGAAAAATATCAAAACGAAAGCTACAATCGTTATCACCCCTCTGTAAATGAGACAGATATTTATTTATACCTGTATATCTGAGACACTGGGTAAGTGGAATACCTCTATAAGTGAAACGACATTGCAGGTCCCTTGATGTCTCACTTAACCAGGTTTCACTGTATCACGAAAGACGGACATTGTGTCTCCGTCGAAAATTAGACCGATTGTTCTTGATGTTTCCGTTAAGATTATATTATTATGAGGGCACTTGAAACTTGTTTATTTTTTATTACCAGAACTGAATAAGGTACGAAATTAAGATTAAAAAATAAAGCAGGTACGTAGGTATTTTTGTATTGCTTAACCTACAAAAAGTTTGCGGTAAACTTATATTTTCCGAACAGGGAATATGAGAAACTATAATCCTTTAATTAATTAGGAAATTAACTAAGTATATAAATAAATTATAATTTTGTTAGACAGTGCTCTTAAATAAAAATAAAAATGCTATTTTTAAATTAAAAACAATTGCTTCCTAGGAAGCAATAAAAAAAGCATTCAAATAAATCCATACCGTTTGAACTTCATCACTAGCACTAAGTACATAACAATTGAATAAAATAAACACACAAGTCCACAATGTTGCCATTTTAGGCGGGAAAGAAAAACTGTTTAAAAAACCGCTGCCAGAGACGGTCCGTCTCTGAAGAGCGCAGGAACACCAAATGCAGGTTTATATCGAGAGAGCTGTAGGATCAACTCACGCCAGCCTTGGCAATCACGTCTCGCTGCTTATTAAAGTTATAAACAATTCATTTTGGCACTTCACGCAATCACCTTAATTACCTATTTTCTGTTCCTCATTAGAGTGGAAGGTATAATGGGTTACAGAATTGGATGACAGATTACAAAAGCTATTATTTATTGGGTAAGCGAGTTTTAATGTAGCATATGAGCTTTTTTAAAGCTCGTATAGTCAGCTTATCACAGAGAGAGCTTTTATATCTCGTTGATAAATTTACAAATCTCTTAGAAATATTTTTAAATAGCCAACATTTGATATACCAACACGAAATGTAGATAGAGTTAGTTTATTATACACGGACATATAAATTAAGTAAGACAAAAAAATACCGATAAATGAATGTCTTTCAAGCGACCAATTCCTAGGTATTGCACAATATCTTATTAACATTAATTATATACCTAAGTTAATTATACACTGTTTTATAATAGTTACAAATCGTCACTAGGTTTAACTTATTTTTAATTCGATTTTTTCTTCTCCAAGCGGCATTAAAATATAAAGAAAAAATTAAAACAATCAGATTTTATTCCCTATTGAATTTGATTCTGGATTCTGGATTCATCGCTGAGCTTACGAACCACAAAAATAAATGTCCTTATAATTGTTCTACTAACTTATTGAAAGTCGTCCTGACTTCGTTCGCAATATTATTATCTGAGAGAAGATTTGGGAGTAGGTATTTATAATAATTACATATATACTTTACACCTAGGTATAAACTATTCCATACCAAATTAATTTTAAAAACGCGGTTCGCATCTCTATATTATGATTGAGTGCTATCAAAAGCTCAAAAGTCCAAATTTATCATATTAGTAAACTATAACCAAAACTACTATTCACCGATCATAGCATGCAGATCACTTCAATAAACAATAAGCATAAACAAAAAGTCTACATACCTGTAGAAGAACATAGAACCTCCTCTTCTTTGAAAGTGGTTTAAAAATCAGTAAGAATATAGAGCATAGGTAAGCTTGAAGTATCACTCTAGTGTGAGTAGACTTTTGCTGCTGACTGTACATGTCTAATGTCCATTGTAATTAGATAATGTGCAGTTAAAGATTTAACGTGGACCATTTTCTTTGTCCTCGTCATCTTCAATATCAGCTTCAAGTAAATAGATCACCTAAATAGATTACAGACCATTAATGTTAACAAAAAAAAACTTTTTGTAACTACCTATACCTATTACCTCAGTTTGTGTTCGAAAAGGAAAACATAAACATGAACGAATTACGAATCTATTTATTTTTTTATGAAACTGGTTTTCCATTTGTAGGTACTTATCTGACTTGTACGCAGAAGTTCCCACGAGAGTGGAAATCTCCTAACATTTCGTTAATAATGTAGTTATAATAAGTAGTTATAATAATGAACCACAGTAATCATCACTACATAGTATAAAACAAAGTCGCTTTCTCTGTCCCTGTGTCCCTTTGTACGCTTAAATCTTTGAAAAATCTTTGAAACTACGCAACGGATTTTGATGCGGTTTTGTTTATACATATGTATAATTACATCCATTAAATAGTGGAGAAGTACTGTTATTTTTGCGGTTTCTAATGTGATGTCGTAAAAAATTACATTTTTTCCGCTTACATTGCAAACGCAGGCTGAACCCTACGAGTTTTATCAAAATAATGTACTAAGTATTATACACATTGAAAAGGTCTATAGAAAAGTCCGTGATGGTATATGTCTATATCTCTTATGTCTTACCCACAATAACTTTTTTTTGTCATTTACTTTTTACGACAAATAATGACTAATTTTCGAAGAGATTTTAACCAATACAGCATCCTTAACCAATTAAATACCTTGAATACATTGTTCATTTAATATAGATCTATATGGCCCTTTACACCGTATGATTTAAGTGAATATTTTCGAAGATATTACAGAATTAGTAAAAATTGCGGGACGTAGCGGGTAGCGGTACCGGCCGGCCGCCCGGCCGCCCGGCTATATATTTCATACCCGTGCGAAGCCGGAGCTGGCCGCTATGTTTTTATATATACAACGTGCACAGTTTTTCTGTAGTGTATTTATCAGCATTGCACCCGTGCGAAGCCGGGGCGGATCGCTAGTGAACTATATAACTCAAAATAAAATACGGTAGAATTTAATTTATAATTTGTAAATAAATGTAAGTAGTTAATTACAAATCATAATAATTATATTTGTAAATAATTTTTTTACATTCGGTACGATTGTAAGTTACAATGTTAAAAATAGATATGTATATAATATATTTTATACTGATTCCTATTGATTCATTGATTCATTTTTAAATTAAGAATTTGGTTAGTAGGTACCTTGGTAGGTACTGGTAGGTACCAAGGTAGGTACTTTTAACACAGAATATATAATAGTACCTACTACCTTTTATTTCAAAATTTTATAATAATTAGATTGTTTATAATATAATTAGGCTAAGTAATTTTGAAGTAATTAGGTAACATTTATTATTATTTATAAGATAGATATTATTTTAAAATAATATCATTAGATCATGGAAATACACGGAAATATAATATAATGTCTATGATATGTAGTTGATTAGATATATCTACAATAAGGTCGTGTTCAGACTTGGTTCAGTTTAGATATAAGCTTCTTGTTTCAGACCTTGTTCCAGAATCCACCAAACTAACTGTCGATAATAATTGTCATGTCGCCCAAGTGAGCATGACGCGGTTTATTGTATTACAATTTATTATCACATTTTTTTTTGTCCACATCTAATCGACAATACGTTATTTCGATACCTACCTGACGAAAAATATTGCTGACTGTCTTAATGGCAGGCGTGAACATAGAATTGTATTAGTCAGTTCTTTAAAGAAACGAATCTTCAATGGCGGCGCTTATCATTCCCTCTCGCTCACACACGGCCGTACGGTATGCAAAAAAAAAATGGAAAAATAAAATCACTAAAATGTATTTGATTTTCCCTATAATAGTTTTTATCATAAATTTACAATGACAATTATGCATTTGCGAAAGTAAATAATGTTTTATTGGAATTTGACAAAATATGTTCTTTGGGAAAAGTTGTTCAGTTTTATGGGCTTATTACAAGTATTATGGGGATTTTATTACATTCTGTATACGTAAATATGATAATTCATATAAATACACAAATACAATAACAAAAAAGTTTGTCAACAAACAATTTGAAATAATTAATAAAATAATTATCAATTTACGTTATTTTTATTTTCTTTTTTGCTGATCCTACCATCTGTCAAAGTCAGCTTTGGCCGCCATTGAAGATTCGTTTCTTTATTGAACTGACTAATACCTACTTCTCTTTGGGCGTGAACCTACTTACAGCCAGCGGCTTAATATTATCTTATAGTCTAAGTCGAGTATATATTATACTAGCTTTCCGCCCGCGGCTTCGCTCGCGTTTTCAAAGAAAAACCCGTCCCGTGGGATTTCCGGGATAAAACCTATCAGGTATGTGTTACCCTCTTTATGTGTGCTTAATTAATAATTTCATTGCAATCGGTTCAGTAGTATTTGCGTGAAAGAGTAACAAAGATCCATACATACAAACTTTCGCCTTTATAAAAGTATTAGGATACAGTAATTTGTATAAATACTCTAAGCTTAATAATATACCTACGTTTTATCTGAGAAGGGCCGTATAATGAAACTAGATTTTTATTAATTTGTTAACTGATGGACTCAGAAAATATAGATATGATTTAAAAAAACCTTTTTAAAATCATATCTATATTTTATGTTATGAGTGACTTGCGAGCAAAATTTATCGCTATCATTAAAATTATATCACGAATAACTAAATTAATATATTAAATAATTATATGTGACCAGTCTTAGGGACCAGTAGACCGTTACATATTTTAAATTGTGTTTTAAATAAAAATTATTGTACCTATAACGAAACGTTTTTAAAATGGCAATCTTGAATACAACCACCTCGGAGCAATTATCGAGACAACCACAGATCTAGCAAGATCTGTGAATACAACCGGCACGGCGTGTCATGTTGACAGATTAAACTGTCATGAACAGCTGTGAAAAATCAAAAATTGCATGTAGTGCGTGCGGTTTAAATGGTTTTGAAAAGCAAATATTTTGTACTATTCTTATGTGAAGGTGAAGTATGAATCAATATAACTAAAAAGAAATATAAAACGCTCACCGATAACAATGCCAGTAGATACAGAAGAGGAGTATTCCTTTATAAAGGTAATTATTATACAAATCTTTTATTTTATAAAAGGTAAACATAAACATATTGTACTTATTTATTTAAATTGCAGCCACCACCTATTTTTGACGATTTAAATGAACGGGTGAAGGAATATTTACTAAAACCGGAAAGACTATCCATTCACCAATGGGAGAGATCCCAAAACCACTGGCACAGAACACCAGATATTGATTCTCTTTTTAAAATAGACGAAGATGATATCGGTCTCGATACAACACTAGAGGTATGTATGAAAACCATTGAGATAATATTAATATGGAGATGACACCGCCTACATCACTTATGCCTTCGTGTGTGTTACGATATTGCACAAATAATACGGAAAAGTGCAAAGGAATAACTTTCATCGTTAAGTACCTAACTAGATAATAATTTTTAAAAATGGCGCACAGATTTTGTTCGTGGTGTCTACTCCATACGTAGTAATATTATCTCAATGATGAAAACCGATAAATCTTTATAAAGGTATGACCCAGATATATCCTATTAATTATAACAATTTATTACTGCTGCTACCTACCTAAATATATCGCCTATTACAAAATCAATTGGCGATTTTACACCGCAAAAGAAAAGTACAAAAATTATGATACATTGTTTAATCCCTCCTTTGTAATATTAGAATTTATAAAATAGTAGTTTGTTTTTATAGTATCTTTTTCAAAATTTTAGGTAGTCCGAGATCCAATCACGGGTGAGATCATAGGTGTGGAAGAAGTAAGTATACCAGTAGAGGATGATGAAGTCAGTTTATCCATGTCCCGAACCCCTCTACCTCCAAATATGGCTACAAGGGGAACCATCACACAGAACCCGTTCTTACCAGCTGGCTTTGAAGAGGAATTGGAAAAAATGTTGGAGGAAGCAGCAAAAACTGGAGAAGTTATTGTGAATTTAGAAAATGAGGAGCCTGGAAAGTTTTTGGGTGAAGGTAAAGATTTGTGCATTTACATATAACAACAAAATTATATTAATAGCTCAAGAAATTATATTAAAAAATCTCATAAATATATACACAAATAAATTTCTAAAATTACATAAATAAAAAAAAAGACGTGTGGCACTCGGGGACTGCCGCGGTAAAGCTATTGCATAGCATGCCTTCAAGCCACACCTCCGTGCCCGTCGGAATGGGGAGCGTGAGGTTTTTTCGTTACGGAATTTCTCGATTCGGTCCCCGCGCTCAAGGCCCGCGATAGAAGCTATGCAGTAGCTTAAAAAAACAATATGTAATTCATTTTTCATCTGGTTATCATTATTAAAAACATGAAAAGCAGTAAAAGAAAGTTCTCCTATTATATTTTAAAATGCTTTTATAAGTGGTGATGTAACAAAACTGTTTATTATCAAAACATTTTTAAGATATTTTAACACAACCACCTGGATGTCAAGAGAATGTTGTATTTGCCAATGATGGTGTGACACTACTGGATTCAACAAATGAGAACAATCAAAGTATGGAAAAACAAGAAGATATCCAAATTGATATCAATTTGGAAGAAGTGGTGGACAACAACACACATTTAGTTGGTATGAAACAAAAAGCATCTGCAAAAAGACAATTTTAATTACCTTATATGCATTTGCAATTACTCTTATGCATCTATAAATAAATTTTTAAGTAATTAACTGTGATAACAAAACAAAATTAGTAATTTAGTCCAAAATCATTTGAATATAGTAAAATAAACCCAATTCTTGCAGTACTTAATTAATTAATTTCTTACATATTCAGGTCTATGGCAAGATGACGACGAAATACAGCAAGAGAAACCAAAACCAATTAAAAAAATAGAACTAGATATTGAATCTGATGAAGCAAATGACAATTTCCTCGAGAGCACAATTATAAAACCACCAGTTGAGTTGCCAGAAATACCAGTACTGAATATAACAAACCCCACAGCTAGGACTGGAGTCACTTCAACAGAATGGGCAGAAATGATTGACGTGTCTCAACCTGTGCCTGAGTTTAAGGAGAGAATTAAGGATTTGGCACATGCTTATCCATTTGAGTTGGATAATTTTCAGAAACAGGTTTGTATTATGATCAATAAGCATGTATGTTTAATATAGTCTCGTGATTGAATAATTCTGGTAATAGGTAAATAATAATGTGTAATGGAATTTTTACTAGTTATTTGACAAAATAAATCACAATTGAACTTAGTTACAATGCCTATGAGACCCTGACTGAATGTCTGATTGACCAATTCTGGTATAAATGGACACCTAATTACAAAATATTACAAATAATTTCAACAATGAAAATTGAAATGCCTAAATGACTACAGTTTTTATTTATTACTTTCAGGCTATACTTAAGTTGGAAGAAGGACATCACGTGTTTGTAGCAGCTCATACATCTGCTGGAAAAACTGTAGTTGCAGAGTATGCTATTGCTATGTCTAGGAGAAATTGCACAAGGTACTCTTATAAATTGTATTAAAACCGATAAATTGGAATAAATCAATTAATTTTTGGTAGAAATACTGACTCCTTCATGATCGTAATTTAAATTAACATATCATTGCCATACTTAATGTGTAGTTAAAGTTTACAAATACACTAGCGCATCTTTTTGGAAGATGGCCATCTCAAACTTAGTTCTCCCTTACTATATTGTTTTTATAAGCTGATATTATATTGTGTATATTAATAGCATAATATCATTGTCATTGTTAACAGAGCTATCTACACATCGCCTATAAAAGCGCTATCAAACCAGAAATACAATGATTTCAACAAAACATTCGGAGAAGTTGGTCTCTTAACCGGCGATCTACAAATTAACTCTACAGCTTCCTGTCTTGTGATGACGACTGAGATTCTAAGGTCCATGCTGTATTGTGGATCTGATGTTACTAGAGATCTAGAATTTGTTATCTTTGACGAGGTTCACTATATCAATAATGCAGAGGTAATTATTTACTAAAATTTTCTACTAATTGTTTTTCGTTTGCCGCGTTGAGAGTTAGATTTCAAGGTTCCGTCACGTCATGGAGTAAGGCGATGAATTTGGTATCTTTGAATCTTGCCAAAGAAGTTTTACTTCTGACACGTATGCTCAAGAGACACGCTCTTTTAAAGTGAAACTTTTATTACATCGTCTCAAACTTTTTGGTCTGAGTAGCGCATGTCGCGTGACGGTCGGCTGCCGAGTAGGTATACCTACTCGGCAGCCGCGATATGCGCTACACAAAGCAGTGTTCGGAACCGTTCGAACAGTTTCACTTTTACCGTGGTTTCATAAAACCACACATCATTTTTCTTTTACCTGTTAAACTTTTTCTTTGGAATTTGGGATGATCCCAAAATAGCCGATTTTTGTCCTTGTTAGGTAGTATATTAGTTCTTATAGCCACTTTGCCTTACTATTTTGAATATTATGTGTTGACACTAAAGAATATGATTTAAATAAAACGCAACAAAAAATATTTTGTTTTGTAGATATAATAGTATACTTAATTTAATAATAGACCCAGTAGCAAATGATAAATAACATTTTCTTTTCAGCGTGGTTATGTATGGGAAGAAGTACTTATTCTGCTACCAGCTCATGTTAGTATAGTGATGTTAAGTGCGACTGTACCGAATACGCTGCAGTTTGCGGATTGGGTAGGTCGGACGAAGAAACGGAAAGTGTTTGTCGTGTCCACTCCGAAACGACCCGTACCGTTGTGCCATTATTTGTATACAGGTAATTAGAATGGAGTATTTGTTTTGTTTAATCCATAATCATTTATCAATCCTCATAGGAAATATGTTTAGAACGGATTAAGATGGAATTGTGTGAATTACGAAAGATTATTTTTAAATAATTACATTGTAATATTAATATTGTCATTGTAATCTTAAACCAGCCAACAAAAGACTAAATAACTTCTCTAACGAAAGGGCTGTATAGCCCTTACTACTTAGTAAGTATTTACTATTATGTTTTTATTGTTGATTATTCATTTTATTAATATTTTTTTCAGGATCGGGTGGAAAATCGAAACATGAACGCTTCTTAGTTGTGGATCAAGAAGGAAAATTCCAACTTAGGGGTTATAATGAAGCCGTTGCCGCTAAAAAAGCAAGAGAAAACGAGTATAAGAAAAGCTTTGGACCAAAAGGTACTAATTAAAATTATGTATTTTATTAATTCAATCCGAATGTGTATTTAATATTAAATTTTAAATATTGTTAATAATTTTAGGTGGAAAACAATTCGGAAATCCAAAAGCAGAGCAAACAATGTGGGTTGCTCTAATTGACCATTTGCGTTCTAATGACAAATTGCCTGTTGTCGCTTTCACATTGTCACGAAATAGGTAAGAATCATTCAGGTTTATTGACATGATTTTAAATAAATAATATATTATTTTATTGGAATACATAAGATTCATTTGGTTACATTACACGTAAGGTTATATCTTGTACAAAAAAAAAATCGCTTGATTTCGGATTTCGATAAAATCCATCGTCATTTGGGATATTATGATATTTGTAACTTTCTAAAAATACTAAAATAATCATTTAAAACTATAGATGCGATCACAATGCGGAAAATTTGATGTCCGTTGATCTCACTACGGCTAAAGAAAAGGGTCACATCCGATCGTTCTTCCAAAGATGTCTTCAGAGGCTCAAGGAACCTGATCGAAAGTTACCACAGGTACAATACATTGTATTTTTTACACAAAATTGCAAATTTTCGTGAATATAATTATGATATTTTTTTGTAATATTCATTAAAATGTTAAGGTTTAGTTCTATAAGTTTGTATTCAGAGACAGCCAAAAACATTAAATTTTATACAAAACCTACAAATTGTTTGTGTAAAATCAATTTATTTTTCCTGCTATTCATGATGTCAAAATAGAATTACATTTTGGCAAATAAAAAACTATCTTTGCATATTTTGTCCAGGTTATAAGACTGCAAAGGGTTCTGGAAAATGGTATTGGTGTCCATCACAGTGGGATATTGCCTCTTCTAAAAGAAATAGTTGAAATGTTGTTCCAGTCTGGTTATGTGAGTATTTTTCATCATTTATTGATATCTGTGCAAAAGCCACTTCTGTTTTCTTTTCGGTTCTACTTTATAGATTTTAGTTGGGTTCTGTCTATTTTATGTTTGTGTCATAAAGTAATAAATCTATAAAGACGGTCGATCTATTATTAAGCTGAACACATGGCTTGTTTTTTTGAACGCGCTTCTGTTTCGAATTTAATTTTTACAAGCTCTTAATACACAACATGCTCGGCTTCTGTTGGTCTTAGCGAGATGATATAATATAGCCTATAGCCTTCCTCGATGAATGGGCTATCTAACACCGAAAGAATTTTTCAAATCGGACCAGTAGTTCTCGAGATAATCGCGTTCAAACAAACAAACAAACTCTTCAGCTTTATAATATTAGTATAGATAAAAGTCTTAATTAAATTA
>CAJQZN010042444.1:0-19348 GCA_907164685.1 Colias eurytheme | reverse complement strand
TTTTGAAAGTTTAAAAATGCTCTCCTGTAAAATCGCCTTTTTCGAAAGAACACGGTTTCGTCGCAAAGAGGCGATTTATTTTATTTTTTTATGAAATGACAGTTTCTCGCTGTGTTGTGTATAAACTGGCGGCAAACACAATATCTCTTTTGATGGCTGTTGAAGCTTCCATCATCTTCGCCTGTAGTTTCGGATCACCGATAGCCACTGCTGCATCTTTTACATCAACCAGAAGCTGAAAAGAGTCAAAATATTACACACAGTATTCACACAAATATCCACAATACCCCAAAGTTAAAATGGACAATAGATAAACTCCCATAGATAAATACACGCGACAGGGATAGGTTTATTAGATAGGGCAGAAAATATAAGAAAATAAAATATACCGGCCGAATTGACAACCTCCTTTTTTTGAAGTCGGTTAAAAATTAGCATAGCCAATTCTGTTTCCGACATAAAATAGGTATTGTATTGTATACAGCCAGCATAATTGATTTGAAATCTCATGACAAAATCGTTAAAAAATCTATTTACAAGAATTAAGATATTGTTAAAATAAACATTTCAAAAGAATTACCTCATGCAACTGCTGAATACACCTAACAATAATTCCTTCTTGTACATCAGTGAGATCCATGATTTCCGCGAAAGGCTTTTCCAACGCCCATTCGTATACAACACGCACAAGGCCAAAGTTCAATCGCTCTTGCTGACCCTCAAATTGGGATACCTGAGAAGAAAGTGGCAAATTTATATTATTAAATTTCCTCATAATAAATGATGGTTAATTCATAATGATTAGAGTTCTGCAGAAAGTAATGGATGTATTGTTGATGCTTTCATTTAACATTACAATTCTGTTACATTAACATAATAATATCTTTGGGTTCGTATTTAGCTTTATTGTAGTAATGACTTTTTTTGCACCGCCAATAATCAACTGAACAAGTTTTGTGTTGTGGTAATCTTACATTACGCAATATTTTCTAAATAAACAAATTACAAATATTATAATAACTATGTAATTAGTAATTTTGATAATCCACATACACATAAAAATACTTTAATCTATCTGCAAAGTAAAATTATTAATACAATATATATAAATAAACATAAAAAAATTAACTCACCCCATGTTTAGCTTCAATAGAGCACAACTCCTCTTCAATCGCTTCAATCGCTTTAACGCCCTCCGTCAATTTATCAGTCAGCACTTGATCCACATGCGTCTTCGCTTGGAAAACGAAACAACTTAACAACGCAGCGATTTCCGCTGGATTCTTATCCGTAAACACATTTCTAAAGACCAATTCCGATATAATTAGCTCATTTGTACCCATACAACATGCGACTCTGCCTTTAAGAATGACACTATCATGTTCGTCTATATAATTTAGTTCTCGTAAAACTAAGAGTCTTCCTTGATAGTCCGGGTAGAGAGCTAGAGATTCAAAAGACAATAGGCGTTTGTATTTATCCCGTTTGCGCTCAGCCTGTTTCCTTTCGTATACTATTGCGAACTCGTTTTTGAAATTCGCGATGCCCGTGCTTTTCTTTTGCGTGTCTAGTTCAGCCTAGAATGAGAAATCAGATATGAATAATGAATATAACATATTTTTTATGCTTATATATTTTAGACTTGAAAAAAAATTTTACTTGATTAGCTTCAAAGCGTATTACTATTAAGTACTATGGCCGTTAAAATGGGAGTAAATAATGTACAAAAAAACCTAGCATTGCATTTATTGATTTATTAAAAAATAAGGATTTAAACTTCAATTGAACTGATTTTTTTGTACATAAAATAATTAGTTCGTCTCAACATCAAGATGTACCTTCAATTTATTCATTTTATCGAGCGAGTGCAGTAACTCTCCTGTAGAAATATTAAGTGACTGCGTAAGACTGATCATTTCGAGCGCACTAGCGCCAGTCCGCACCGCGTGGCTCAAACGGGACAACTCTTGTACTGCGTTCGCGCAACTCGTGCCTACGGGCGCGTCTTTGAACCTGGAATATTTATTGTTTATTTTCATGAGCATTATTATTTATTATATTTTAATGCTTTAGTATACATTATAGGAAGTTTAAGCGGAGTAATAAATAGTTAGTATACATTATAGGAAGTTTAAGCGGCCCCGGAATCACAGACACAATAGAAAATCTATTGTGTCGTGGATCGATCGGGCCGTTCAGGGCTCAATGGGATAACAAAAAATGGCACATTGGTTATTATGAGCGCGCTATCGTAGAGCGTAGATAGTATTGAAGAAAAAATAATGCCAACTGCAGGGTAGTTGTAAAACAAAATATTATCAAAACACTTTTGAATAAAAATTGATTTTAATTTTATTCAAATTTTTATGTGAATTTCTTTTATATTATGGTGTGTAAGAAACTGTTGTGTAATATCCATTATTAATAGATATTATCACTCCTGAATTACCTTGGCATTTGCCGTTTTTCCCAATCTTGTATAATAATACTTGCATCAATCTTCAAACTCGTCTTGGTGACCGCAATGATGTTCTTTGCCGCTATTGTTAATATAGTGTGCTCTAAAGTGCTTTCCTCAGTGCCTAAATACAGTGAATTTTTCAAAATTAATTTAATAAAATAACATTGCTATTTTAGTGGCGATACGCATACGCATATACGCATAAGCTGAATGTACGTCCGACAAGAGTTTAGAAAGTTTAATGCCGTACTAAAAAGCGGTGAAATAAATCTCACAACATAAAATAAGCATATAAAATTATATGATTTATTTAACTCACCAATATGATCATACATAGCTGAAAAACTCAGCATTCGGTACCACGCGTCATCGAGATCAAAGTTATACCTATTTGTGTCTTGTTCTACTGTGTTAAGGACTACAACTTTGTATGGAGTTTGACGAGGACCTAAAATTGAAGAAATAATAAAAAGATTGAAGTAAAAAACGACATCAATCGCTTAATTTATTACGCTTAAGTTATTTACGGTGTACAAAGTTTGGTTAGTTAAAAAATAATATGTATATGATTTTACAAGAGATGTGTGGTAACTATTATTCGAGACTGATTTACCTACGTATGATATAGATACGCACAATATTTTTACGTCTGCATGCAATTAAATACTTAGGTTCTATAACTGACCACCTCCTTGGTACAGTGGTTGACGCGTGAGCGTAGCACCGAGAGGTCCTGGGTTCGATTCCCGGTGCAGACGAAGAAAAAAAAAAAGGTCTCGGTCTGGTAGGACTCAGAAGGCTGATCACCTACATGTCCCTAAAGAAAATCGATAAGTAGAACAGATGTATAATGCATCTGCCCCTTACGGCTTACCCCACTAGGGCACATGGGACTTCACTTTTTATAACTCACCACTACTATTCAAATATATGCCCAACTGGTTGATATAAGGCCCCGCTGACAACAGCAATATTCTGCCAGCCACAAATTCCTTACAAACTTTAGGCTGGCTTAACAAAAGTGGCATCATTTCATTAAGAACATCAATATATCCCACTGCTGTATCATAGAAAGTGGCCAATGGGGTAAGATGGGATGCTAGAGGAGTCCCACATTTCTCTGAGTATTCCTTTTCGGCAATTTGGAGTAATTTCTTATTGTTATCCTGTTGAAGAACTTGGTGCAGTTCTCGGAAAGAACGTTGCATCATCCCTTCTACGGAAACTGTGGCTACTCTGAAAATGTATAGGAAAAGTAAAATTTATTAATGTTAGTGTTTATCAGTAGTACTTTTATAACATTTTTCCAATTATTTAATTATTTAATTGTACCTTTCTTTGATTTCGAAAGATAAAAATTCTACTGAATTTTTCAATTATCAAATGCAACATTCTTATATTTACAGATTTTATATCTTCTTATATATAAAAATGAATCGCAAAATGTGTTGGTAAGCGCATAACTCGAGAACGGCTGAACCGATTTCGATAATTCTTTTTTTATATATTCCTTGAAGTACGAGGATGGTTTTTATGAAGAGAAAACGTAAATATGTACCACGGGCGAAGCCGGGGCGTACCGCTAGTTTATAATAAAAACAGCATTAAGTGTACAATGAATTCTGAGATATTTATAAGAAGCAAGAAAGATTATCGTATGAAAAATAAATATGATTTACCTTAATAAACTCAAAATCATAGCATAAGTGAGCCTGAATTGAGAAGACAACTTCTGTGGAGTTCCCAACATCATTTCTTTGAGTGTCATTTGGTCTGGGACGCCATCTTTACACAGAATTATCACTGTACCAGTATCGTCCAAACCTGGAAATATATTTTTGTAAATATTTTAATCTTTGTATTACTTGTAGCCAACTCATGGAAAAAACATACTTCATTTATAATAGAAGATAGTATAAGAGTCGATAGTGTAGAATCGTTTGTTAGAACCTTTTTTTTATAAAAATAAAGCAAGTATAATTATTTATTATCCATTACCTCTCCTGCCAGCTCTGCCTGCCATTTGTATGTACTCAGCAGGCACCAAACTGCGCGACTGAAGTCCATCAAACTTTGTGATGTCGTCGAATATTACAGTCCTAGCTGGCATGTTCACTCCCATCGCAAATGTTTCCGTTGCGAACAGGATTTTTACCTAAATTAATTTAATTAAGACTTTTATCTATACTAATATTATAAAGCTGAAGAATTTGTTTGTTTGTTTGAACGCGATTATCTCGAGAACTACTGGTCCGATTTGAAAAATTCTTTCGGTGTTAGATAGCCCATTCATCGAGGAAGGCTATAGGCTATATTATATCATCTCACTAAGACCAACAGAAGCGGAGCATGTTGTGTATTAAGAGCTTGTAAAAATTAAATTCGAAACAGAAGCGCGTTCAAAAAAACAAGCCATGTGTTCAGCTTAATAATAGATCGATCGTCTATATAGATTTATTACTTTATGTCACAAACATAAAATAGACAGAACTTAGACTAAAGTCTAAAAAGTAGAAACGAAAAGAAAACAGAAGTTGCTTTTGCACAGATATCAATAAATGATGAAAAATACTCACATAACCAGACTGGAACAACATTTCCACTATTTCTTTTAGAAGAGGCAATATCCCACTGTGATGTACACCAATACCATTTTCCAGAACTCTTTGTAGTCTTATAACCTGGGAAAAATATGCACTGATAGTTTTTTATTTGCCAAAATGTTCTATTTTGACATCATGAAAAGTCATGAATAGCAGGGAAAATAAATTGATTTTTCACAAACAATTTGTAGGTTTTGTATAAAATTTAATGTTTTTGGCTGTCTCTGAATACAAACTTATAGAACTAAACCTTAAAATTTTAAGGAATATTACAAAAAATTATCTTCACGAAAATTAACAATTTTGTGCAATAAATGCAATGTATTGTACCTGTGGTAACTTTCGGTCCGGTTCCTTGAGCCTCTGGAGACATCTTTGGAAGAACGATCGGATGTGACCCTTTTCTTTAGCCGTAGTGAGATCAACGGACATCAAATTTTCTGCATTGTGATCGCATCTGTAGTTTTTAAATGATTATTTTAGTATTTTTAGAAAGTTACAAATATCATCATATCCCAAATATCAACGGATTTTATGGAAATCCGAAATCTAGCGATTTTGTTAGTGTACAAGATCGTGTAATGTAACCAAGTAAATCTTATGTTTTTTAATAAAAAAAAGACGGGTTGCACTCCGGGAGTGCCGGCAGAAGTGAAAACTTGATTATTAACGTTGAGCATGTTTGATATCCATCCGTCTTACGCTTTTTCGATCAGGTCACGTGTCCTGACGCGAGTTTAAGATTTTATACCCAACGCCGCTAAAGAAGTTTTCACTTCAAAAAAAAGATCGTGTGTGTAAAGCACACGTGTCAGAAGTTAAACTTCTTGGACAAGATTCAAAGACAAAAAAATCGTCACCTTACTTCATGACGTGACGATATTGCCTAAAGAAATTTCACTTCAAAATATTTATTTAAAATCATGGTAATAAACTTGAATAATTCTTACCTATTTCGAGACAATGTGAAAGCCACAACAGGCAATTTATCATTTGAACGCAAATGGTCAATTAGAGCAACCCACATTGTTTGCTCTGCTTTTGGATTTCCGAATTGTTTTCCACCTAAAATTATTTACAAAATTTCAAATTTAATATTAAATACATATCCGGATTGAATTTATAAAATATACAGCTAGTTTTAATGATTACCTTTTGGTCCAAAGCTTTTCTTATACTCGTTTTCTCTTGCTTTTTTAGCGGCAACGGCTTCATTATAACCCCTAAGTTGGAATTTTCCCTCTTGATCGACAACTAAGAAGCGTTCATGTTTGGACTTTCCACCCGATCCTGAAAACATTATGAAGAAAATATTATTTATACTTATACATAGTATATTTACTTTTACCACAGAATATATAATACCTTATACATAGTCATTACAACTGAATAGACTCGATGGTAAGGCCAGTAAGTAATTATTCTTTTATATGGTGGTATTAAAGTTGTATGAGGATATTTGTAGAATAATATCATTATTTCAAGATTATGCAAATTTCACACAACGCCATTTGAAGCCGTTCCAAACCTATGTATAGGTAAACCAGAATCTGATGGCAATTAGGGAAATCAAAATTTTGAGTGTGCAACCCTAGGGAAAATGGACTGAACGATCTTGATACTGCTTATTTTTTAGTTTGTTCTCAATATCATTAGTCACATTACATAAGTGGACAATAATGAGATATCCACTTAATATTATATAGGTACATACTTACATGTATAATATACATATTACTTTTATACAGGTAATACATATTATTATTTACACATACCTATAATTGTATGTTCATTATCATTATGCCATGTGAAAATATCGATGTTATATCGATCTTATATCGATAGAAAACTAGACTGCTTATAATTTTTTATAAAATGAAATAAAAATAAAATAAAACTATGTATATTTTCGTAAGTATTAACAGATACACACATTATAAAATTTACTTGGACAGCTTGGACTTGACGAATAGCCGTATTGGAAACTCCTGTAATAAGTTTTCATAAAATTATATTCCAATCAACAAACAATATTATAGTTACCTACATATAATATTTTTTAATTGAAAGTATCAAAGCGGGTAAGTCCAATTTACCAATAAAATCTTCTAAATTGAAAATTGTGATGTGTTTGACCCTTCTTCATCAAATATTTTTCTATACACATTATAAACAACACCTCTTGCTTGTGATCACAGCGGCTTTATCGACATTTTCGAAGATTTTTTAGATAAAATCCTAAAAATTATTCATCAACTGCAAAAAAGACAAATAATTTGACAACCAATTTGATAGTTGTCAAATAAGTTGCCACATGAAAATCTTTTATTTCATAAATATAAATATGCCATCAGATTCTGGTAGACCTATACTTATGAGGATTAATAAATGATTATGTTAAACAAAACAAATATGTACTCTATTCAATTACCTGTATACAAATAATGGCACAAAGGTACGGGTCGTTTAGGAGTAGACACGACAAACACTTTCCGTTTCTTCGTCCGACCTACCCAATCCGCAAACTGCAGCGTATTCGGTACAGTCGCACTTAACATCACTATACTGACATGAGCTGGTAGCAGAATTAATACTTCTTCCCATACATAACCTCGCTGAAAAGAAAACGTTATTTATCATTTTTAAACTGGGTCTATTATTATATTAAGTATACTGATAGAAACAAATCCCCAACTGGCAACCCGAACCGAGGGGGTGGTTATAAAAATGAGTTGAACAGCGGATTTGACACACTTTGCGTTGGGCTCTCGGACGTAACGGTCGTTATTGGTTGTGTTTAGTTGTGTTAATTATTATTTTGAGTCGATTATTATTTTATTGTTGAAGGTACACATATAAAGTAATTTTGTAAGGAATAAAACCTTTCTCGGTTGAATTTAAAATCCCTAAGAATACTATTATATCTACAAAACAAAATTTGATGCGTTTGATTTAAATCATATTCCTTAGTGTCAACACATAATATTCAAAATAGTAAGGCAAAGTGGCTATAAGAACTTATATACTACCTAACAAGGACGAAAATCGGCTATTTTGGGATCATCCCAAATTACAAAGAAAAAAGTTTAACAGGTAAAAATGAGCGTGTCTCTTGAGCATACGTGTCAGAAGTAAAACTTTCTTTGGCAAGATTCAAAGACACCAAATTCATCGCCTTACTCCATGACGTGACGGAACCTTGAAATCTTACTCTCAACGCGCCTAACGAAAAACAATTAGTAGAAAATATTTTAGTAAATAATTACCTCTGCATTATTGATATAGTGAACCTCGTCAAAGATAACAAATTCTAGATCTCTAGTAACATCAGATCCACAATACAGCATGGATCTTAGAATCTCAGTCGTCATCACAAGACAGGAAGCTGTCGAGTTAATTTGTAGATCGCCGGTTAAGAGACCAACTTCTCCGAATGTTTTGTTGAAATCATTGTATTTCTGGTTTGATAGCGCTTTTATAGGTGACGTGTAGATAGCTCTGTTAACAATGACAATGATATTATGCTATTAATATACACATTACTTGCTTATAAAAGCAAGATAGTAAGGGAGAACTAAGTTTGAGATGGCCATCTTCAAAAAAGATGCGCTAGTTTATTTGTAACTACACATTAAGTATGGCAATGATATATTAATTTAAATTAGGATCATGAAGGAGTCAGTATTTCTGCCAAAAATTAATTGATTTATTCCAATTTATCAGTTTTAATACAATTTATAAGAGTACCTTGTGCAATTTCTCCTAGACATAGCAATAGCATATTCTGCAACTACTGTTTTTCCAGCAGATGTATGAGCTGCTACAAACACGTGATGTCCTTCTTCCAACTTAAGTATAGCCTGAAAGTAATAAATAAAAACTGTAGTCATTTTAGGCATTTCAATTTTCAATGTTGAAATTATTTGTAAAATTTTGTAATTAGGTGTCCATTTATACCAGAATTGGTCAATCATACATTCAGTCAGGGTCTCATAGGCATTGTAAGGTTCAATTGTGATTTATTTTATACAATAACTAGTAAAAATTCTTCATGCATTACACATTATTATTTACCTATTACCAGAATTATTCAATCACGAGACTCTATTAAACATACATGCTTATTGATCATAATACAAACCTGTTTCTGAAAATTATCCAACTCAAATGGATAAGCATGTGCCAAATCCTTAATTTTCTCCTTAAACTCAGGCACAGGTTGGGACACGTCAATCATTTCCGCCCATTCTGTTGAAGTGACACCAGTCCTAGCTGTGGGGTTTGTTATATTCAGTACTGGTATTTCTGGCAACTCAACTGGTGGTTTTATAATTGTGCTCTCGAGGAAATTGTCATTTGCTTCATCAGATTCAATGTCTAGTTCTATTTTTTTTATTGGTTTTGGTTTCTCTTGCTGTATTTCATCGTCATCTTGCCATAGACCTGAATATGTAAGAAATAAATTAATATGTTTAAGTACTGCAAGAATTGGGTTTATTTTACTATATTCAAATAATTTTGGACTAAATTACTAATTTTGTTTTGTTATCACAGTTAATTTCTTATAAATGTATTTATAGATGCATAAGAGTAATTGCAAATGCATATAAGGTAATTAAAATTTTCTTTTTGCAGATGCTTTTTGTTTCATACCAACTAAATGTGTGTTGTTGTCCACCACTTCTTCCAAATTGATATCAATTTGGATATCTTCTTGTTTTTCCATACTCTGATTGTTCTCATTTGTTGAATCAAGAAGTGTTACACCATCATTGGCAAATACAACATTCTCTTGACATCCAGGCGGTTGTGTTAAAATATCTAAAGTAAATTTGTTAATAAACTTATTGCTATTTAATAAAAGCATGTAGAATGGAAAACAGAGCTTTACTATGTACTTTTCACGATTTTACTAATGATAACTGGACAAAAAAAGAATGAATATTTTTTTTATTTAAGTTCTTATCTAAGATTTCTTTTGAATATTGAAATTTCTCGAATTATTAATATAATTTTGTTGTTATATGTAAATGCACAAATCTTTACCTTCACCCAAAAACTTTCCAGGCTCCTCATTTTCCAAGTTAACAATAACTTTTCCAGTTTTTGCTGCTTCCTCCAACATTTTTTCCAATTCCTCTTCAAAGCCAGCTGGTAAGAACGGGTTCTGTGTGATTGTTCCCCTTGTAGCCATGTTTGGAGGTAGAGGGGTTCGGGACATGGATAAACTGACTTCATCGTCCTCTACTGGTATACTTACTTCTTCTACACCTATGATTTTACCTGTGATTGGATCTCGGACTACCTAAAATTTTGAAAATATTACAAAAAGTGAAGTCCCGTGTCCCCGTAGTGGGGTAAGGGGCAGATGCATTATTCATACATCTGTTTCACTGATAGATTTTCTTTAGGGACAAGTAGGCGATCAGCCTTCTGTGTCCTGCCAGACCGAGACTTTTTTTTTCTTTGTCTTCACCGGGAATCAAACCCAGGACCCCTCGGTTCTACGCTCACGCGTCAACCACTGTACCAAGGAGGCGGTCACGGAAAATATTACAAAGGAGGGATTAAACAATATATACTGATCATACTTTTCATACTTTTATTTTGCGGTGTAAAATCGCCAATTGATATTGTAATAGGCGATATATTTAGGTAGGTAGCAGCAGGATATGTTATAATTAATAGATTATATCTGGGTCATACCTTTATAAAGATTTATCGGTTTTCATACATACCTCTATAGTTGTATCGAGACCGATATCATCTTCGTCTATTTTAAAAAGAGAATCAATATCTGGTGTTCTGTGCCAGTGGTTTTGGGATCTCTCCCATTGGTGAATGGATAGTCTTTCCGGTTTTAGTAAATATTCCTTCACCCGTTCATTTAAATCGTCAAAAATAGGTGGTGGCTGCAATTTAAATAAATAAGTACAATATGTTTATGTTTACCTTTTATAAAATAAAGATTTTTATAATAATTACCTTTATAAAGGAATACTCCTCTTCTGTATCTACTGGCATTGTTATCGGTGAGCGTTTTATATTTCTTTTTAGTTATATTGATTCATACTTCACCTTCACATAAGAATAGTCTAAAATATTTGCTTTTCAAAACCATATAGGTACACCGCACGCACTCGTCTCGATACATGCAATTTTTGATTTTTCCTCTGAACAACTTTTTCACAGCTGTTCATGACAGTTTAGTCTGTCAACATGACACGCCGGTTGTATTCAAGATTGCCATTTTAAAAACGTTTCGTTATAGGTACAATAATTTTTATTTAAAACACAATTTAAAATATGTAACGGTCTACTGGTCCCTAAGACTGGTCCCATATAATTATTTTAATATATTAATTTAGTTATTCGTGATATAATTTTAATGATAGCGATAAATTTTGCTCGCAAGTCACTCATAAAGGTTTTTTTAGAATCATATCTGTATTTTCTGAGTCCATCAGTTAACAAATTAATAAAAATCTAGTTTCATTAAACGGCCCTTCTCAGATAAAACGTATATTAAGCTTAAAGTATATTTTATACAAATTACTGTATCCTAATACTTTTATAAAGGCGAAAGTTTGTATGTATGGATGTTTGTTACTCTTTCACGCAAATACTACCGAACCGATTACAATGAAATTAAGCACACATATAGAGGGTAACTTGGATTAACACATAGGATAGGTTTTATCCCGGAAATCCCACGGGAACGGGTTTTTCTTTGAAAACGCGGGCGAAGCCGCGGGCGGAAAGCTAGTATAATATATACTCGACTTAAGACTATAAGATATTAAGCCGCTGGCTGTGAGTAGGTTCACGCCCAAAGAGAAGTACCTACAATTCTATGTTCACGCCTGCCATTAAGACTGAAAGTCAGCAATATTTTTCGTCAGGTACCTACGCATAGCGAAATAACGTATTGTCGATTAGATGTGGACAAAAAAATGTGATAATAAATTGTAATACAATAAACCACGTCATGCTCACTTGGGGGACATGACAATTAAGTATTATCGACAGTTGGTTTGGTCTGGAACAAGGTCTGAAACAAGAAGCTTATATCTTATCTGAACCAAGTCTGAACACGACCTTATTGTAGATATATATCTAATCAACTACATAACATAGACATAAAATAAATTTCCGTGTATTTCCATGATCTAATGATATTATTTTAAAATAATCTTATAAATAATAATAAATGTTACCTAATTACTTAGCCTAATTATATTTTAAACAATCTAATTATTATAAAACTTTGAAATAAAAGGTAGTAGGTACTATTATATATTCTGTGATAAAAGCACCGGTCTACTAAAGTCGAGACTAAAGTACTAACCAAATTCTTAATTTAAAAATGAATCAATGAATCAATAGGAATCAATATACAATATGTATATCACAGCAATATATACTTATCTATTTTTTAACATTGTAACTTACAATCGTACCTAATGTTAAAAAATTATTTACAAATACATATAATTATTATAATTTGTAGTGCCATTTATTTACAAATTATAAATTAAATTCTACCGTATTTTATTTTGAGTTATATAGTTCACTAGCGACCCGCCCCGGCTTCGCACGGGTGCAATGCTGATACTAAATACACTACAGAAAAACTGTGCACGTTGTATATAACTAGCGGTCCGCCCCGGCTTCGCCCGTGGTACATATTTCGCAATAAAAGGTAGCGGCCTAGTATGCTCTTTCTCAGGGTCTAAAGATTATCTGTGCCAAATTTCATCAAAATCGGTCCAGTAGTTTATGCGTGAAAACCATACATACATACATACCTACAAACCTTTCCTCTTTATAATATTAGTATAGAAAACATAGCGGCCCGCTCCGGCTTCGCAAGGGTATGAAATATATAGCCGGGCGGCCGGCCGGTACGGTACCGCCGCAAACGCTACGTCCCGCAATTTTTAATTCTGTAATATCTTCGAAAATATTCACTTAAATCATACGGTGTAAAGGGCCATATAGATCTATATTAAATGAACAAAGTATTCAAGGTATTTTAATTGGTTAAGGAATTAAGGATGCTGTCTTAGATGCTGTATTGGTTAAAATCTCTTCGAAAATTAGTCATTATTTGTTGTAAAAAGTAAATGACAAAAAAAAGTTATTGTGGGTTATCCATAAGAGATAGACATATACCATCACTGACTTTTCTATAGACCTTTTCAATGTGTATAAATACTTAGTACATTATTTTGATAAAACTCGTAGGGTTCAGCCTGCGTTTACAATGTAAGCGGAAAAAATGTAATTTTTTACGACATCACATTAGAAACCGCAAAAATAACAGTACTTCTCTACTATTTAATGGATGTAATTATACATATAAACCTTCCTCTTGAATCACTCTATCTATTAAAAACCGGCCAAGTGCGAGTCGGGCTCGCGCACAAAGGGTTCCGTAGCAGCAAATATAATAAATTACAGTTAAATCAACCTATCTCAAAAACTATAAGAGATACTTTGATCAAACCAAAAATCGTTGAAAGAGTTAATTAGCATGCATCACCTCTATTTTTTTTAGAATTTTATACCCCGTAGTTATAAAAATAGAGGGGGGGGGACATACTTTTTACGACTTTGAGAGCTGATATCTCAAAAACCGTTCACTTTAAGAAAAATGTTTTTTAGAAAACTTTATATCATTTTAAAAGACCTTTCCATTGATACCCCACACGGGTATGTACATCGAAAAAAAAAATTTCATCCCTCAGTTACATGTATGGGGGGCCCCACCCCCAATTCTTTTTTTTACTATTTAGTGTCATATTTTTGTAGCGGTTCATACAACACATATTCCCATCAAATTTCATCACTGTAGTACTTATAGTTTCCGAGTAAATCGGCTGTGACAGACGGACAGACGGACAGACGGACAGACGGACATGACGAAACTATAAGGGTTCCGTTTTTGCCATTTTGGCTACGGAACCCTAAAAAAAACCGCATCAAAATCCGTTGCGCAGTTTCAAAGATTTAAGCGTACAAAGGGACATAGGGACAGAGAAAGCGACTTTGTTTTATACTAGGTATGTAGTGATGATTACTGTGGTTCATTATTATAACTTCTTATTATAACTACATTATTAAATGTTAGGAGATTTCCACTCTCGTGGGAACTTCTGCGTACAAGTTAGATAAGTACCTACAAAATGGAAAACCAGTTGCATAAAAAAATAAGTAGATTCAAAATTCGTTCATGTTTATGTTTTCCTTTTCGAACACAAACTGAGGTAATAGGTATAGGTAGTTACAAAAAGTTTTTTTTTATTAACATTAATGGTCTGTATTCTGTAATCTATTTAGGTGATCTATTTACTTGAAGCTGATTTTGACGATGACGAGGACAAAGAAAATGGTCCACGTTAAATCTTTAACTGCATATTATCTAATTACAATGGACATTAGACATGTACAGTCAGCAGCAAAAGTCTACTCACACTAGAGTGATACTTCAAGCTTATGCTCTATATTCTTACTGATTTTTAAACCACTTTCAAAGAAGAGGAGGTTCTATGTTCTTCTGCAGGTATGTAGACTTTTTGTTTATGCTTATTGTTTATTGAAGTGATCTGCATGCTATGATCGGTGAATAGTAGTTTTGGAAATATTGTTTATCGAATATAGGTAATTATTATAAATAATCTCAAATCTTCTCTCAGATAATATTGCGAACGAAGTCAGGACGACTTTCAATAAATTAGTAGAACAATAATTATTATAAGGACATTTATTTTTGTGGTTCGTAAGCTCAGCGATGAATCCAGAATCAAATTCAATAGGGAATAAAATCTGATTATTTTAATGTTTTCTTTATATTTTAATGCCGCTTAGAGAAGAAAAAATCGAATTAAAAATAATAATAGTTTAAAAAAACTAAAAAACACGCTTTTTATAGAAAACCGAACTAAAAAATAGAAAATTTTATCAATTTAGTGTATTGTCATCGGTCCTCAATAAATCTACAAAGTTTGAACGAAATCTGGCCGTTTAAAGTGGGTCAAAATCGCGCCCAAAGAAGTCGGTTACAAACAAACAAACATACAGGTGAAGCTAATATAAAGCGTGTAATAATAAGTTACACCTTGTGACGATTTGTAACTTTTAGAAAACAGTGTATAATATTATACAAACTTAGGTATATATATAATTAATGTTAATAAGATATTGTGCAATACCTAGGAATTGGTCGCTTGAAAGACATTCATTTATCGGTATTTTTTTGTCTTACTTAATTTATATGTCCGTGTAAAATAAATGGACTCTACATTTTGTGTTGGTACCTATATCATTGGCTATTTAAAAATATTTCGAAGAGATTTGTAAAGTTATCAACGAAATATAAAAGCTCTCTTTGTGATAAGCTGACTTTACGAACATAAAATTTCGAAAAGCTCATGCTAAAATAAAACTCGCATATCTAATAAATAATAAATTCTGTAACCCATAATACCCTCCACTCTAATGAGGTACAGATAATTAAGGTGATTGCGAGAAGTGCCAAAATGAATTGTTTATAACTTTATAAGCAGCGAGACGTGATTGCCAAGGCTGGCCTGAGTTGATCCTACAGCTCTCTCGATATAAACCTGCATTTGGTGTTCCTGCGCTCTTCAGAGACGGACCGTCTCTGGCAGCGGTTTTTTAAACAGTTTTTCTTTCCCGCCTAAAATGGCAATATTGTGGACTTGTGTGTTTATTTTATTCAATTGTTATGTACTTAGTGCTAGTGATGAAGTTCAAACGGTATGGATTTATTTGAATGCTTTTTTTATTGCTTCCTAGGAAGCAATTGTTTTTAATTTAAAAATAGCATTTTTATTTTTATTTAAGAGCACTGTCTAACAAAATTAAAATTTATTTATATACTTACCTACTTAGTTAATTTCCTAATTAATTAATGGATATAGTTTCTCATATTCCCTGTTCGGAAAATATAAGTTAACCGCAAACTTTTTGTAGGTTAAGCATTACAAAAATACCTACGTACCTGCTTTATTTTTTAATCTTAATTTCGTACCTTATTCAGTTCTAGTAATAAAAAATAAACAAGTTTCAAGTGCCCTCATAATAATATAATCTTAACGGAAACATCAAGAACAATCGGTCTAATTTTCGACGGAGACACAATGTCCGTCTTTCGTGATATTATCGTAATTTATTTAATTATATACTGAAATGAAAGTCGATGTTATACGCGAGGCATGTTGCAACCGGCTAATACGACCTGCTTCTCCATGTTTGTAGAAAGATCTCAGAAATTGAGAATAATCTCTTTTTTAAAAAAGCTCTCTTGCTCTACCTCTAAATAATTACAAGTAAATGTACCAACTTATTCTAATGTTACCTATGTATTACGTTCAACATGAGAAGACACAATAAAGATTATTTGTCCGTATTTATGCAAAATGGAACCACTCGACAAATTTCGTTTTTTACTTTTATTGAAGAATACTCATTCAAAAGTGGTCTAAATTCTTATACAAACAAGAACCACATGATTTTTACGTTGGAAACAAGGTATACTAAAAGCAGAAAGGAACCACCAGCAACAACGAATAATACCATATTAAGCAAAACCGAACCACTGCACCGCGGGACTGCTTTGTTCAAACAAATAAACGATATTACTATCATGTCATTTTATACAAAACAGATCCACACCGACTTGGTACCATTATACATTACACATATTTCTATTAATAACAATTATTTTTAATACACAAAATGGAACCAGGTTTCTGTGGTATGGTTATGCGTAAAATAAATACATAATTTAATTGTAATTTTTTATTGCAAAATAAAACCACAAGCATTCGGTTCATGCATAAATAAATAATGTAAAACATTCTGAAACCCATCATCGCTATATGGAACCAAATGCCTTGACTTGTTACAATGCTTATCATCTTTAAACAACGTATTTCATTACTTAAGTGCAAAACTACACTTTTTTAAGTAAAACGTCGAACATCTGTCAATATAGGTGACATTCAGCGAAGTAGTTCGAATACGTGACGGTGTTTTTTTCCTCCGCGAAGTAAGTTCTATTGTTTTTGTTAATTACCTTTAAAATTAAATGTGAAAATGTTTAGTAATAAATAAATAAGCAAGCAATTGGTGAGAAAAGCATTGGAGACGAACACCGAAGATAATAATGAAGATACAACGGGTAAGTAGTTTTATTTAATGCATTTAAGTACTTATTGAATCTGAGATGCAGGTACGCTTTATCCACTTTTGATTCATTCCCGATTGTGGTGTGATTTTAAGAAGATAGTTCATTAAGTAAGTACAAGAGGAATCCTCTGTGGATTTACGTATTTTAACGACAATGTCGTTGTTCACGAAGGCGAGTCGAATTAAGAGATCATTTTGTTACGATTCATCTGTCATTGTGAGATGAAACTACTAAAGTCTAAACCCTGTTTTAAAAATAACTGTCGAGTGTCGATGATCTAGGTACCTACCTACTATTTTGGTAAAATACGTTTAGATTCAGATTCAGTACAGTACATTCAGCCACATAATTCAGCGCATATAATTATTTGTTTGATTTTAAAACTCGCGCGGCTACTGTTTTGACCGGAACAAGGCCCTAGCCTGCGAAATTTAAAATTTTAACAAGTTTATTTAATTTTTTGCTAGGGTTGCCACTGTTGCGTATGATTTTTAGGGTTCCGTACCCAAAGGGTAAAACGAGACCCTATTACTAAGACTCCGCTGTCCGTCTGTCTATCCCTCTGTCTCATGATTAACCGTGACAGTTAGATAGTGGTACGGAACTCTTCGTTGCGCGAGTCCGACTCGCACTTAGCCAGTTTTTTGTACATGGCGCATGTACATACAACATACTTAGTCGTCTAGTAGGGACACGGCTTTATAAGAACTAATAATATTTTGCTGTCGCCATATACCTACCTACGTATAAAAGCCACGCGGCTTTATTATTTTGATTTAAAGCTTTTTTCTATTTATTACAGAAGATAACGAAGAACCTTATACGTCGCTGCCTCTGGAGAAGCTTTTTTCACCTTCTAGCGATATTCAGTCCATATTACATCTCATTCCACAAGATGCACAGTTTTTATAACGGTCTCATTAGTGATGATGCAATAGAAGACCACATAGATGGACTAGACACGGTGGATTTCGAAATCCAATTTGATGATAACGTCGAATAAACGTCCTATATAAGTATTATTTTATATATTTTATTAATTAAAGCTTTAATTACGATATTATAAATACATAGTTTCATTTATATCATTAAATCCCTGGGATGTGGTTCCTTTTTGTATATGAGAAAACCTATCAATTGATAAATGTTAAAAGGAACCACATGCACATTTTCTTAATTATCTAGAAAGTTTAAGAATATTCAGAGCAAATTTATATACACATACTTAAATAAGTAATTTATCAATGAATTCAAATAAAATAAATTTTAATTTTACTTCATCTAACAGAGCTGCAAATGTTTTTGTAAATCCTTTGATATCTCAGAAGTGCGTTTTTGCTGGGTGGTTCCTTTTTGCTTAAATACGGACATTTTAAATTTATCAATCTTTTCTGATAGTACCTAACTAGTAGGATGAAAAATAATATGATGGGCTTTCGAACAAAAAAATAAAAATAAAAATAAAACAAAATAGCTATTATGAGTGTTGTTAATATAAATATAAATACTAAGTAATATGTTTTATATAACTTATCTATCTTTCCTATCAACGAATATAAATAAATATATGTATCATAATTATAATAAGATTAATATAACGCACCTGTAGTACTTAGATACCTACCTATATTGCAGTTTCTAACTCAGTACATGAAAATAACAATCAGAAAAAAACGTGGTAGGTAAATAATATTCTATTAGCTCGCAAATGTACACACAAAAAATTAATTATAGTGTAGGTGTACCTAAACTTTATAAAAACGTTTACTTAATTGAAATAATATTATTACTTAGTATAGTAATTGTTACAAACTATTGTCGTGATCAGGAAGCTACGTGTCATAAAATTTTCTATGGACATTGCCTACGGCCTAGCAAGTTTTTAGGGATCCGTAAAAGAATTAAAAAATTTCGTGAAAAAGCACATACAATAAACTAAAATCAATTTCATGTTTTTGTGTGAAGAGCATACAATACATGAAATTATTGTATCTATTGACATAACGTGAATACAAAATAACTTAATCTAATACATATTATAAAGGCGAAAGTTTGTAAGGATGTATG
>CAJQZN010042443.1:17973-71606 GCA_907164685.1 Colias eurytheme | reverse complement strand
CTCTCGCACAATATCATCATAATTAGCCTTAAAAAAGTTATAGCTAAAAAAGTTATTACATCGCAAAGTAGAAGGTACGTTAGATTCGACACACACAAGTTAAATAATATTGGCATAACTTCCGATATCGGTTTGATAACTCGCTACTGGCTATTATTAAAAGCATGGGAACGGAGTACTATCGGTCAAGTGCTTTGACCTAAGAGCGGCGAAAAGATCTTTAGCCCTAAGATAAATATGAATATGAGTAGTTCTTGGAATTGAGCATTGGTAAGATAACCATAATAATTCTTAGACCTTTGGTTTAGTCTCAAACTGCATCTTCATACAGCTCACAATAACAGACTAAACTAAAGTATTGGCAACTCGACGTGTAAAATTTAGTTTACCCAACAACGAATTTGATGTAGTTAGGTGCCTACAAAGTTTGTAAAATAATCAAAATGTTTTCTAATCACAAATTTTTGGAAATTTCCATCGGCTCTGTTCCTACAATTTTTACATGTTCCTACAAATGTTCAAACATAGATAAAATCATATGAATCACTACATACTACATAGTATAAAACAAAGTCACTTTCTCTGTCCCTATGTCCCTTTGTATGCTTAAATCTTTAAAACTTCGCAACGGATTTTGATGCGGTTTTTTTAATAGATAAAGTGATTCAAGAGGAAGTTTTTAGTATATAATTTATTAGGTTTTAGACAAAGCGGGCGAAGCCGCGGGTGGTTAGCTTGTATGTAATAAATTTGTCATAGCTTCTTTGAATCGTGTGACTACCGAATTTAGTAGTAGCAGATTGATCATGCATGACATCAACACAATCATTATTCATAACATTCACTTTACTACCTACTGGTAGCCTTCTATTTAATCACAATAAAATCTATTTTTCCTTGGATTACAAAATATCTCCAATTCTAAGGAAAGACAGAATTACTTAGAAGCTGTTTATATTATTCAGGATAAATACTTGCTTATACTAATCAGATTATATTATTTTAATGTCATGTTCTACTTATAATGATACATACTATTTTTATCTTCTGTTCCGCTGAGATAAGCCTCTATAACCGAATTTTCAAAGAGAATACAAAATTGTATGCATTAATCATTTTATTTTCCGTTATTACTAATAATATTCAGAAGCTAATCAGTCACTCTTGTTTCGATTTCCTCATTTATCGGTGACAATTTTTTCCACTAAGTACCTATGAATAAACAATTTCAACTAAAAACAAACTGTCTCGTGCAATATCGATAATCTCAGAACTGATTGAAGTTATCAATTTAAATATATTTCAACTTTAGTCTTAACAAATAGCAGGTACACGGCTTTTTTTCCTACCTAAGTAAAATAAAAAATATGAAAATCGCACTATTTTGTCTGTAGTACAGTCAGAAAATATGGTAACACAACAATAAGTATAAAAATATACATACAAAGTAAAAAGTTGTACCTACTTAACCATTGTAGAAGTAATTATCAGCTCGAAAGGAAATTTTGGTCATGAATGCTTTTGCTGGCTTAGTTATCAATATAAGGTAGGTATTGAAATCCTGAACAGTTGACATCGTGAATTTCTAAATGTTACCTCGATAAAATTTAAAGAAATGAAATGATTGAATTAGAAAAATTTAATCCTAAAACTGTCCCGTATCTGAAGCAGTGAGAATCAGGGTGCAATTCTCATTTATATGAAGCCATTTGGTATATTGGTACACTAAGTATTTAAGTAAAATTCAGATGGTATTTAAATGTATATTTACATGTTTAGTTAGAAATGATAAGATTATAAGCGTGCGAACTTTTTTTGGCGCCTGAGCGGTAAACATTTTTTTTCAATCTAGAGATAGGTAGGTAGCCATTTTCCATACGTGCATTAAGACTTAGGTGCTTCCATGCAACATTTCCTATGTATTATTCTTTTTTAATTTTTAAAAGTAGAATATTGCCTATTGCAAGTAGGTACCTAGGTTAGGTACCTAATTACCTACTTGCAATAGGCAATATTACTTATCGAAAAGGAATAATTGTTTATTCTTACCCCTTATCAATAAAGCCTAAGATACAAAAGGTTCTAAGATACAAAAAAATATCGTATATTCAAGTTAAGCACCTAGGTGCCTAATTATTATTTACCAAAGCAACCTTTGCACTAGTTCAAATCTAGCTACATTTCTCCAAAAACATCTAGTCTGTACCAATTCTATCACTCTTTACTTAATCGAAGACAGTTTCATGTGCATGGTTTCATCGTGGGAAAGTATCAAGAAAGTAAATATTTACCACATTTGACAATTTTGACAGCGACTACTTGAACGGTGAAATGCTTATCTATACCTACTTGGGTCAATAGAGTAAGGTGTTAGTTTCATCATTTATCTTAGATAGCCGTCGATCTAGTTCCGGATATGAAAGGTGTCGTCTTTAGATATTATAGGGATTGCAGTGGACTGAAGATGAGATATCTTCATTATTTTTAGAGTTAAAAGTATCTGCACATAAATAGAAGAATAATAAGACTGAAGGTTATAAAATACTAGTGGTCCGCCCCGGCTTCGCCCGTGGTACATATTTCGCAATAAAAGGTAGCCTATGTCCTTTCTCGGGTATCAAAATATCTCCATACCAAATTTCATGCAAATTGGTTCAGTAGTTTAGGCGTGATTGAGTAACAGACAGACAGACAGAGTTACTTTCTCATTTATAATATTAGTATGGATTTTCTGTTAGAGAAAAGCTTATAAATGTGTCGGACATTAAAGGTTTTATTTTCACCATCATCTTTCCCAAACCAAGAAATAAGCTTTAGTTCTGGATAGTAGAATAATCGTAAAGTTCAATAGGTAAAACTGTTTTGGATACATAAATACACGAGTTCTACATTTGTCCAAGTAGCCAAAAAATTCTGCCCTTGAAATGAGATCGAGGCCATTCCCTTTGACCTACATAATAGATCAGATACCTTTGAACGAAAACTTTTGATTTAAATTGTATTTAAAAAATAAACTAGTACTTACTCTTTCTGATAAATCTCTTTCACACTATTTTATGGCGTTTAATAAATAGGGCAGATCAAACAGATGCAACATTGATAAGAGCAATATTGACACCCGTCGCGATGACGTCACGCCCGCCATGTTTCAGTTACGGATTTTATCAGTATGTGAAAATTATTATAATTATTAACTTTGATCTAGCTAATAACAACTATACGAATATCGTTATCTGTAATTTCTCTATACATAGGAATTAGGAATACAATTGATTTTAATCGTGGTAAATATCTTAAAATCAGTTTTCTTTCTTTCATATTTTTAAACAAGCTTTAAAAAACAAAGAGAACACAAAATGTTAAATACGTAATTAATAAAGTTAAAAAGCACGAAAGAACAAATAAATCAAAGACAGGAATCTCATAAAGAAAGCGCTTTATAATTTAACCGTAAAAGCAGTGAATATACCAAGTTTCCAAGTAAATATTCCATACAGAATGGAAAATGGCTGGCGGCTACCAAAACTCATTCAACAGTACGAAATTGCGTTATACCACCCTTCATCAACTCTGCTTTCAGATGAACTTATCTACATAAACACAGATCCAAAAGAACAAACAGGAATGGCATATGCATTTAAATTTAAACCTTATCTTTCAGCGCTAAGGTTGCGTTTGCAGTGACAAGAACAATTTCCCAGTTCAAAATTGATGCCTGAAATTCAATGGAGTGGACCAAAGGAGTTTGAACTGTATCTCAAAGAGTTATGAATGGTATTTCAATGGAAATTGGGCGTAAACTCTGCAGAAGGTAGTTATCAACAGTTACCTTTGAAGTGGCGCTTCTGCATGCAAATTTTTAGGGTGGCGGGTTGGAAGAGATTTTCAATTTATTCAGGGACGTCGCGTCGGTCGCTTATATTGGATAGTCTTTTATGCATTTGTAATATTGTTGTACGAAGAAAGAAATATTACTTGTTTATAATATAGGTACATAACTACTTACTTGTTTTGTTAAAATACGAATATATTTATTTCTGGGGCGTTTAGTTTTGTTGTGAGTATTATTAAGTAATGCTTATTTGAATATAAAATATTATTATAAAATAAATACTGAATCGTATTTCTGTTGCTTCTGTAATCTGTATACAGTATCCTTCATCCCTACTAATATTATAAATGCAAAAGTAACTCTGTCTGTCTGTCTGTTACTCAATCACGCCTAAACTACTGAACCAATTTGCATGAAATTTGGTATGGAGATATTTTGATACCCGAGAAAGGACAAAGGCTACCTTTTATTGCGAAATATGTACCACGGGCGAAGCCGGGGCGGACCGCTCGTTTAAATATAATTATATTGTAATGATTGAAAATTGAATAATGATATGCTGTCGGAGATGCTGTTAAATAACTCTCCATAATTAAATATAATTAGGTAGATATATGAAATAATATTAAAATAATAATGACTCAGTGCGCACACCTTGCGCGGTCGATACTCGATGGTAGTACCGAGACTAGGTATATCATCGAGCTACTGACTCAAGGAATATAAACCATAGCATGGCCCGTAAGCCCATGCATTTCATATCAATTCAATATCGACATTATGTTGTACACAATAGAGTACACTATAATAGGAAGGTATAGCCACATAACAACTACTCTGTTATGATTCTCTCACGCAAGGTGTGCGCACTGAGTCATTATTTAATATTATTTCACATATCTACCTAATTATAATTAATTTTGGAGAGTTATTTAAATTCTCCGACAGATGATATTCATTTTTTAAATGCATTGCTAAAAATTAATTACTACGCCATCTATATAAAATAGTGTGTAATATAATGTTACAAATCAATGGAATGATTCAAATCACTAGATAGCACTTTCAACTAATTCTAGATGGCGCTTAAACTCACTAACAACTACCTGTACATAGTTTTACCAAATATATATTTTAATGTTAAAATAAAAAAAAGAGATTTCTAATTTAATTTCTTTTTTATTTAAAGAAAAATATAATTAATACTTAAAAGCTAATAATTGATTACACTGCCCTCTATACCACGAGTTGTAAACGAATTGTATTAAATTACAAGTATTGATTGCGTCGGTCTAGTATTTCTGTAATGTCGATAGATGGCGCGGAAGTATAATGTGAATTAGCGCCATCTATATATATTTTTTTGTAAACTTTTATTGATTATATAGTATTTCGTACAATAAGATACATCACAATTTTAAGTTTGAAGTATAGATGTCGCTTTTTTCAGATTTGCCTTTTATTATTATATTTTTCGTCTTAGATAATATTATTGTTGGGGCAAGAAGGTTTTCGAATGGCGACCACGCACAGGACGTCCAAGTGTGGGACGGCCTTCAACGAGATGGACAGACGACCGTGGACGATGGACAACGACAAAGTGGCGGGGAGCCGCTGGTGTCAGGCCGCTGCAGCTGGTGATCGGTCGTGATGGAAATCTTTGGGGGAGGCCTATGTCCTGAAGTGGACGTCCTGAAAGGCTGGAATGATGATGATGATGATTATTGTTTCTTAATATTTGTATCAAAATAATAATAACCTTTTAACTGCACAAAAACTGCTATCCATGTTTCATTATTTTTATTATATTTTTATAGGTAGGTACTAGTGCATAATATTATGCTATTTTCTGTCTGAATTTTTACCCGGTTACCTAGGTGCTAACTACCACCTACATAACTTAAAAAGGAACTTAATTAGTTGACATGAACTAGAAAGAAAGAAAAAAAAATACGTTTTAAACGAAATAGAAAGGATTACCTACCTACCTACCCATAGAAAATTTAAATACCTTAGGTAGGTACTTATCTATTTGAATTATTTAAATCCCGTGTGCATCAAGTGATAAGTAATTGCCAATTAGTACCTACATACCAATATCACCACTTTTATTGATGGTATATTTCTCGATGAGTCAAATTAGGTAGGTCTACCAATATCATCACTGTATGAAGTTTAAGAAAAAAAATATTTATAAACAAAATTATCTCCAGAAATAGCCACGTATCCTAAATGTTCAGCCACGAATAACAACCCCCGTAAACATTACGCTCTAATTTGTCGTTTCTTTATGTGTTTGCGTCGCGGCGACCGAGTTTCATTAAGCGGAGAAAAGTCGTAAATCCCGCAGATCCACTGCCATACTGTCGCTTGACCGTTAAATTGTTGAAGGACAGTGTAATAACAAGTGCTTGGTAGGGTGATAAATTGTGAGCTGCTTCTTTTGGAATTAGCGCGTTGTTTTCTTCTAACTTAGTACCTACCTAGTTAGTTTGTTCGTTGTTTTGAATTTAGTCTGTGTTCCTACTTCCTAGTAATCATAATCGTGGTAAGTACTAAGCGTCGTTCGTGCCAGATACGTAATTTTAGGTTGTCTGGAAGAGATCGCTGTCTTAGCTATAAGACCGCCTGTTGTGCTCAACTTTTGTTTTATTTATTTTTTCTTCTAAGTTAAATAATTTTGGTGCACAATAAAGTATTTTCGTTGTTGTTGTTGTTACCTAAACCTGAGACTAACAATTTATAGTGATGATACTTTAGATGGTACCTATGCTATGAGTGTGAATTAAAGTCAGATAATAAGATAGCCTTTTATAATAAGACTAGCGGTCCGCCCCGGCTTCGCCCGTGGTACCTACATGTTTAAACTATCATATCTCTCAAGTTGGATCGAACTGCACATGGTGTGCGAATTTTATTATAATCGGTTAAGTGGTTTAGGAGTACATTGAGGACAAACATTGTGACACGAGATTTATATATATTACTAGCGGTCCGCCCCGGCTTCGTCCGTGGTACATATGAAAAATAGATGTTGGCCGATTCTCAGACTTACCCGATATGCACAGAAAATTTCATGAGAATCGGTCCACCCGTTTCGGAGGAGTAAGCAGAGTGCAGACTAACATTGTGACACGAGAATTTTATATATAAGAAGATAAAAATTCCGTAATCACATTAACACCAGACATAATTAACAAAATCAGTATAAACATCAACCAAGCAAGTTACCGAAAGCAATTGATTCCCAACGCAATAACGCGCAATACAAACACCAACCAATGTTTGTTGATTGAGCCCGTAATGAATCTGATTAAGAAGCATCGCCCTACAAATGTGATGGCAAATAGTCGTGATAAATGCTTTCCGTGATACGTTTATCGGCTATATTGCTATGACGCAGTTAATCTGCTTATTGTAAAGATAATTCCGTCATTAACTGGTTGAGATGATTTGATAACTGTTATGTACGTTTGTGTGTTTATGTTTGAGCACGTGATTTGACTTAGGTACTATAAGTACTATTTTATTTTGGGAAATAGCGCATAATATTATTGTATTTTATACTGTATTTTTTGTCATCTTAATTTTATGTATTTTTTTTTGTAATTTTTTGATTTAAATAAATAACTACTTGAAAGTCACTCAACAAAACAATTTTTGTGTTCACTGAAACCAATACTAGATAATAAACATGTAGATACATAAAATTAAGGTACAGAAAGGCAAATTATTATTTGGCACATTCTTCCTATGAAGCTTAGAATATAGAAGACATTTGATACTTCATATAAGTGGAAGACGTTTTGCTACTTTCAGTAATAACTATAGGTATCTCATATCTGTGCTATTAATAGTATTAGGTACTGATGTTACGTTAGATTAGCTTCGACGTCAAATCGTGTAAAGTTCATGAGTTTTTACGTTTTCACAGCTTTTCTTTATATCTCGGTCCCCACAACCATGATAAGCTCATCTTCTAGAAACATAATAGAGATAACTGCGAAACCCGAAAAAATTTGATTCAGCATCTAAGAACTAAATCAATTACTGAAACAAGTATTATTCGCATCTACTCTATGCAGATCATAGAGACAATGAACTACTGAAAGCGTAGCCAACACTGTACATTTTTACAAGACATAAAAGTATCATCATAATATTCATATTACCCTTATCTACAATCTGTATCCTCCCTTATTATTTCACCCCAGTCACCCTTACCAGGCGTGGTCGCCATGGGGGGCGTGGCGCGCATGCTCTTTGATCAAAATATATCAAGATGGCAGATATTTTATAGCTCGGTGTGCGGCTCATTGCATTGTATAGCGCAATACTTCCAGTGCAGTTAAGAATTATAATTATTAGTGTTCGATTTACAAGCGATTAGTCGTGTCATAATTATTAGTTAACGATTTGTCGTGTCGTGTTACATTTTAATGGGAAATGTAGATGTGACTATGACAGACTGAATGTAGAACGGAATCTTTAGATCTTGTGTACTAGGTTATAGCTATCGCCTATCAGTTAAGATGATAGTTTCCGTGCTAAGAAAACAAAGCTTGTAAAAGAGATAAATTATGCTCTATTTTTTCAATTATTTTATTTATTTCAGTGTTATTAAAACATTTTTAGGTATAGGTAGATATTTACAAAAATAAATGATAAAATACTATAGTCCGGGATCCATAGCCCATTTTTGCAAGTGATTACTATCAAGCTAATTTTTCGTGAGTAGCTTTATTTTGATGAGATGCCCAATAATTTCATGTACGAAACTCTCGATTGTGGTAGCTTACAGAGGTAACAAGGATAAAAAATTTTGATTTGACGGTTCTCAAATATTTATTACGCAATTTGTAGGACAATATGTCTGTTGAATTATATAAGTATTAAATAAATGAAAATAAAAAAATCTGCTGGTTAGTAATCATTTATGATGACTTCGTTATCGATACACATTGGAAAGGGGGACTCTTTGATCAAACCATAGATTTTGTAGGACAAATATTTTTTCGAATAATTTAGATAATTATCTTGAGATTGAATAAAAAAAAAACATTCAGTTAGTATGTAATTAATATTTGAGAACCATCAAATCAAAATATTTTATCCTTGTTTCATCTGGTAGCTACCACAATCGAGAGTTTCGTACATGAAATTATTGGGCATCTCATCAAAATAAAGCTACTCACGAAAAATTAGCTTGATAGTAATCACTTGCAATGGGCGATGGATCCCGGACTACTATTATCCCTTTTGACGGTATTAGTATTATCTTAGATTCAGTATTATCTTATGAATAATACCTACTTTGTATGGTTAACAATAAACATTCATAATTCGTCACAATAACCATATAAGCTTAGTTAGTATGTATCATGTAAATTATAAACGTTTAAACCATATTGTTAATTCTTTAAAAATAAACAAATAAAATGAACAACAATTAATTATTAGATGTAGAGCTAAGATGTAGAGAAAGTATGTTTGGTAGAGCTATTTGGTTATAATTTTTTGATTATAAATAATATTATTTACTTAACAAGCTCTTATAGATATAAATTTATAAAGAATAGAAAAAATTCGATCACGAGGCGGGACGAATTTTCGCGGGACGGATCGAATTTTTTCTATCCATATATCTACTAATATTATAAATGCGAAAGTAACTCTGTCTGTCTGTCTGTTACTCAATCACGCCTTAACTACTGAACCAATTTGCATGAAATTTGGTATAGAGATATTTTGATACCCGAGAAAGGACATAGGATAGGTTTTATCCCGGAAATCCTACGGGAACGGGTTTTTCTTTGAAAACGCGGGCGAAGCCGAGGGCGGAAAGCTAGTAATATGTGGTAATATTATAAATGCGAAAGTAACTCTGTCTGTCTTTCTGTTACTCAATCACGCCTAAACTACTGAACCAATTTGCATGAAATTTGGTATGGAGATATTTTGATACCCGAGAAAGGACATAGCCTACTTTTTACCCCGGGAAATAGGATAGGTTTTTATCCCGGAAATCCCACGGGAACGGGACCTATGCGGGTTTTTCTTTGACTGCACGGGCGGCGCTGCGGGTGGAAAGCTAGTTCTTTATAAATTTATATTTATTTTATATATAAGCTAGTTCTTTATAAATTTATATTTATTTTATATATTATTTCTTTATAAATTTATATTTATTTTATTTTTCATTTGAATGCCATGAAACCAAAATATTAATTTCAAGCTTTTATAGTCATAGCTTCAGATCAAATAAGTACTAAGAATAATATTTACTCTATATCTCTGTTTAAATTTTAATATATTTTTAATTTAATATATGTTCAACAACGCCTTTTGCCTACCTACTTAGGTATTCAACGTAAAATAAGAGTGTTTCAATAAATTGTTTTAATCTTAATATATAGGTATAAATTATCTCGTGTCACAATGTTTGTCCTCAATGGACTCCTAAACCACTTAACCGATTATAATAAAATTCGCACACCATGTGCAGTTCGATCCAACTTGAGAGATAGGATAGTTTAAACATGTAGGTACCACGGGAGAAGCCGGGGCGGACCGCTAGTTAATTATAAGGATAACCAATAAATCTAACATGGAAGAAATTTCTACTAATGTTACAATTTTAATATGTAGTACTTTCCTAATACTTTTACTTTAAAGGATGAATATCATTTAGTTAGAACAAGTATTTGAAGAGAGTTCCTTTAGTAAAATGTCAAAGGTTCTAAAACTTATCGTAAAATATAAGTGGAATTCAAAAACATTAGTTCCTACATAGTAAATAGTAAATACAATTTGAATTCCAAAAATAATTGTATAATATTTAACTATTTTAAAGAAGTTAAGAGTAATTGTTCAAGAGAAGAGGTCATTCCTTGCAATATAAAAAAATCAATTTAAATAATTCAAAATATAGTAGAGGAGGATTTTCTCTCTCAAAAACCCTTTTTTAAGTGTATTTCTGTAAATTTCCTTTAAAAAATTGTTGTCCTATACAGCCCTGTATATTAATCCAGTTTGTTCACTAAAACGCATTTGTATTATTTCTCCATACGAAAGATCAACTTATATAGTATGTATTAATTTTGTATTATAATTTATCATCATTGTCATCTTAAGCACACGTGTCAAAAGTGAAACTTCTTTGGCAAGATTCAAAGGTTGATACCAAAATCGTCGCTTTTCTCCATGTCGGTACGGTACGGACGGTGACGGTATTGTCATAACGCGACCTTCAAATTGTACTCTCAACGCGCCTTAAGAAGTTTCACTTCAAAAACTTTTAAAAGTTTGAGAGCCACAAGTTACAATGAGCGAGCGAGTCCAACCCGACGCTTGTGACAAAAAAATAATAACTTGCCTCTCCCCGCCCGTCACGCGACTCGAGTGACTTACCGGCCATTTGTTTTTTTACTCTGTCCCGTGCTCGATAAAATATTTTTTGTGGCAGTAGCGCTAGGCATGGACAGATATCGATAGATTTTGTCGATAGTCGATAGTTGTGACTGAATTTGAGACATTGCAAGGATTTGGTGATGTTTTTACAATAATTTTAATTATACTGTGATACTAATACTAATATTGAATATTTTCACATGACATGGTCTGAACTGTTTTAAAATATTATAGTCAATTTGTTTTATATTGCATTTATGATTGGTATTTTGTAATGTTTAGTAAGTAGCCAGCGTAACTAGAAAACGTTTATTATAAGTTTGAAACTAATAATAAACTAAATTCATTGTGCGACGATATTAAAGTTGCAATATTATAAAAAAAATGTCGATAGGTATATATAAACGTAGCTCTTACGAGTATAAAGTAAATTAGCTATGAGGTTAGCAATCATGGTAGGTTATAAATTGACATCAATCGACAGTGCTTTTGAATCATCAGTATAAATATTAAGTTAAAAGTGGCGAAGACGCTCAATCTTAATAAAGAATAAATACATTTTTACAGATAATCAACACATTTCTTATAGAATATATCAAAGTTATCGTGAATAATTATCGATACGTCTCACGTCACTAAAGGGCCACTGTCGTATTCTTTTTGTGGTAGACGATACCCCATTGTTTACTGACAAGGACGGATATACTGATTTCTTATCAGTAAAAAGCAGAAAGCTATATAAGATTTTTAACAAAAATTTACTTTGGGTCAATTTTTCATCTCACAGTTTATTGAATTTTATACGTCAGATTGATATCTTTTCTTACTAATTAATTGTTATTTAGGAATAACTGAGCCAGTGGTATGGTCAAAGCTTAGGGAATTTACGGAATTAAATCGATTCTCTCATCAGACAACTAACTTTTAATAATAAATACTATATAAATATAAAACATTAAAAAACGTACTTATTTGTATACTTTGATATAATATTATTACATAGAGTAGAGAGTCAATTGTCTATTCCGAAATAAAAACCACCTAACGTAATCAACATAGTGAACAAAAAGAGGTTGCGAATAATATTTGATTATTTAAAGAACAGTTGATAGCTTGGGAAGTAGTTTGTAAGCAAGCTTATTATGTTTTCTAAATTATAACGTACCTTATTTAAAGAACATCACATTATAACAATTAAAGATACAAGTAAAGTCAAGGTAAATACTATAGTTATAAATATTTTTTGTTAGAAGAGCTAATACAAAATATTACATAGTAGAGAAATAAAGCATAATATATACTAGACAACTCTATGGATGCATATCATATAACATCACGTAGGGTTGACGACAAGTTTTTGTTGTTAGTTTTGTAAATTAGGAACTAGTCGCTAATCCCGGGATATGCTAGGGTTGCCAGTAAACAGGGGAAAAGAGAAATTGTGTCTTATAGTATGTATTATTTCATTATACTTAATATTCAGTCAAAAATTGCACTTTCATCAGAATTGATTGTCAAATAAACTAAGGTATCATGAAAATTTATAAATAAATATACTTTCACATTTATATAACAGTAGAAAAAGTGAAATTATACCATTTTATAAACAACAGCTGTATCCAGATGAAATCCAATTTTATTATTTTATTTAATCTTTTTAATTAATATTTTCCAGTTGGCAACCCTGACATACCTATGAGACGCCTATTCGCTTTCCTCGTCTATCATAAAAAATAAACGCTATCACAAGATTCTATCACTATTGACGTAAAAACTTACTGACCTTTCCCTTTTTAACTGACGTTTATATGAAGGCGGACAGCAATTATTTACGAGATTACATTAATCTTGTTTAAAAAAAATATTAAAGCGTTTTGTGGAAAAAAATGTTTTTATTGCGTAACTATTCCATTTCTCTTATTATATCTAATATCATTTTTATGAGCAAGTTGATAAGACTCACCTGTTATTTATGCAAATAAAATAATATTAGTAACCTCAATTCAAATTAAGAACTTTTAATTGTAATGCGAATGCTAACTGTTTGACCTGACTCAAATCTTACAATTGTAAAGTACTTATATGATTACTTTACCATATGCAATATGTATTGAACAAAGCTGTATATTATAGAAATAATCCAATTTATTCAGGACCCTCTGTTCGTAAAATTGCACCTTAATTTATAATTTCTACGCAAAAGTACCTACATGCTGTATAGAACAGCTACTAGAATAGCTACTAGAACAGTATTATATTTTTGGAGAATGCAAATAATATTATTAAAACCACAGAGTAGTGTGATTTGCCTACAATTATAATAAATTTTCAAAACTGCTGTTAAGTAATCTCTTTAACTTTCAATATCCTCTACTCGATCAAATCAGTAAATTTCAATAAAAATGTATTGCTATCGATACCTTTCAATCTATATAAAAAGGTACTCCACAATCCTGAAACGAAACACAAAGAAACAAAGTACAAAATAATCTCATTTCATTTCGCTTATAATTAAATGCAATACTCTATTAAGGCTAGCCCGAGAAAATAGCCAGTCTCGATTCGTAATACTAATCCGTACGTGTATAAAGTTGGGTAGGGATACCATCATTTTGTAATAAATAAAGACATATAAAAATTTTGTTACTACCCACTTAAATAAAAAATTGTTTTCTTACTGCATTCTCAATGCATGCTGTGTACCGCCTTCATATAAACGTCAGTTAAAAAGGGAAAGGTCAGTTAGTTTTACGTCAATAGTGATAGAATCTTGTGATAGTTTTACGTCAATAGTGATAGAATCTTGTGATAGCGTTTATTTTTTATGATAGACGAGGAAAGCGAATGCATGCTGTGTACATTACCAAAATTATACTGTTACTAGTTAAGTCCTTGCTAAAATGTAGGTATACGCACGTAACATTATATATAATTTGATCATCTACTGTTTACAAGCCCACAATTTTGAACACACTTTATACTATACAAAATTGTTAAAATATAAAATATAATTCTACAAACCAAGATCAGCAACTGCCCTTCTATCATAGAAAATATTACACAATAAAACACTTGAGTACTTACCTTGCTCTTCATATTTGCAGTACCTATGAAATACTTTCCTTACTACCTGTGTACCTCTTTGCCTGTACTTACCGTGGTGATCTAAACAAATCCATATAGAACCATATCTACAAATATTTTGAATGCAAATTATTGTCATAAGTAAATACATCATCTCCATCAACTGCCTCCAACCCTGCCAAATTAAAATACATCACCGCCTGACGTTCGTCAATTCTCGAACTAAACTCGAAATATTTAAAAACCCATACTATTCAATATTATGGTGTTTCTATGCAGCTGCAGCGCAGGCGGTCCGCGGTATAGGCAGAACTGGTTCTCCGGGTTGCCGAGTTAAGACCCAAGTGCAATGTACTGGGGGTATAAAAGATTGGACTTTGTTAATTTTTAAGGGCTAATTTTTAAGATGATGCTTGGGCTAATGTGATTTTTAAATTTATAGATATTGCGTTGTATGAATAAAAGCTAGAGTTTCGTTATTTTTCACTATGGTCTTACAATTGTGTAAGCTTGAGGTTTATATAGGTACCTGTAGCATTTCTCTTAAGAAAATGGACGACGACGATATAATAATGTCATCATGATGAAATAATGATATTTTTGAAATAGGTCTAGGCCTAGTCGATTTTGTCATGTGTAATTTTTTATTGCATGAGATATTTCATGAATAGCTGATACTTAATTAGCCGCAAGACTTAATTAATTATTATTTGTTGTATTCTCTTACAAAACGTATATAAATACAAAGTTCAAACAATTACCAACATTACAAAATAAAATCTACAACATAGAGCATTTATTATTTCATACGCGCCACTTCTAGCTCGCCTCACTATACAGATTTTATCCAAACGCTCTCAAGAAATATCATAAAACTATTCATATTTTGAAAGTTCTGTTCAATTAAACCATGTTTGTTAATTTGACCATTACCGTTTTATAAAGTTAATGTTAAAGACCTATAACGTATAAACCCGTAGGGAGTATAAGGTTAGATTCAATTACAAATCTCAATTCATGAAAAAAAAAAAAAACTACTACTCTCAGCTTTTTTTTTAATAAATAAGATTTTTTTTATAATAATAATTATTTCATAATATGGTTATAGAAAGGTGAAATCAGTGAGGACATTACAAAATTCGAAAAAAAACGAAGATAAAACTATGTCAAATAAACCTGAATCGAAACTGTTCAACCTTTTAAGAAAAACGTCTGATGTCATTGCAGTTCTGGATATTAATGTACGCATACTTATTTGCATAGATTTATTACAGACTAATTTTAACATGGTTCCTGAAAATATAACATAGAGTCAGCTAGAAACGGTGCTTAAACATAGTGCTAATTAGTTTTTTATCAAACAATCGAAAGGATACTAGTAATGTGGACACTGGACAATGGACATAATATTATTCAACGACCGATAGTGAAGAAGAAAATGTCTTGAATTTTCTCATTAGCTTTCCTTACAACTCTTTTTATAAATATGACGACAAATTCACTCTACTCATTAGTTATAATATCTCTCAAATTTTACAATACCTACCTCAATAATCATTTTATCCGTTTATGAACACTGAAATGTCTTTAGCAATTTTTGAAATTGTCGCGAATATTATTTATGTATAGAAAAATCTTTCATAATCTCTTTGAAGTGATCACTATAATATCCCATAGTACCTATGGATTAAAATACAGCATATAACAAAGTAGATACATAGTAGGTATATTATTGTACATAATTTTACTTTGCTATTAATGAGTCGAGTAATGAGCACTTAGATAAACGGTGTTAATGTTGAAATGTGTTTTGTATTAAAAGTACTCAAGCGTTTAGGTACATTTTCAAGTATATATAACTTAAGTTTGACGTCTTGTGAAGTTTTATATAAGTATTGGGTTTCTTAACCTCGATGTTACGATGTCTTAACACTTAATATGATAGATAAAACATTGTGTGAAATTAAATACCTGATTTTTTAGATTATTATTTAAATGAGTATACTGAATTATTTGTTTATTGCATTAAATAATTCATACATAATATTAATAATCCATAGTTTCCCAGTTCGCTTCTATTAAACATTTTTTGGTCATTAAATCTCAAGAATATAAATTAATTGTTATCACAATCAAATACCCAAGAATTGTTCGTTACACTGAAATACATAACACAAAACAGGGTTGGTACCAAAAGATTTATTAATAGAACCTGAAAGTGCTATTATAGACCGCATTCCTCATAAATTACGTTCGAATTATCTACAGATTTCGCCGAAGTTTGTCGAACGTTGCCGAACGCTCGCGTGTCATTTTGCAGTAACGCTATCTTCGGGACCGATAAAGGGTCTGGGTCCTGCACCGTTTTAATTAGGCAGTTCAATGTATCGGCTGCTTGGTGTTCCGATAGGGTTGTCACTCGATTATTTTATTTGGAAAGGCATTTATGCTGTGTAGAAATGCAGGTAGTTTAACAAAGCCATTTTAGGACATGATTGATCATCATACAATTTAAATCTCCTGAAAGCAAAATACATTCGATTTTATTTTTAAATCACAGATCGTCAATGAGGTATGGCGGAGGTACACTATCTATATGATAATCAGCAATTTCTTTGATGTCATAAGAAAATCATTTACAATAACTTTGTCTTTAATGATAAATAACCATATCTTGCCATCCTAGTTCAAATCATGCCTCTGTTTTCACATCACTAACTAGCATTTATGTTTACCATTACTTACTGAGCTACCATATAATGTAATTATACAGCGTCACCTCAAGCCTATATTGTTCTTCCATAACTTGACTTTAATTTAAGCAAAAATTCCTTTCCGCTCGATTGCCTGCAAACCCTACAGCATACAAGGAACCTCTTACGATCCACTGGCCAGCCCGGTCTGATAATGCGTACCTACACTAATATCGACCACTAATGCTTTGATTTATTTATTTTCGTCTGGTTCACATAATGAAGCCTTACACATGGTTGAATTTTGACTTATATCCTGAGGAAGAATGTACCAACCGAATCGAATTTTTATGATAAATCTTTGCCAGTACAGAAAGTATCTAATTCTTTAAAGTAATTTACATGAAGACATAGAACTCATGTTTAATTCGTTAGTTATTCAATTGAGATTTAGTAACGTGATATGTCTCTGGAGATGAAATAGTATAAAGTATAGTGCAGGTCTACATCGTAGTTAGATGTTTAGTTGGAATAAGTACCTTTTTAACATCGAGATAGAATGTACTACGTACTAGAGAGGCGATCGCTACTACACTCTCTTTAACACGAGCTAGAGGTAAGAATCACAAGTCTCTTTAGTCTGTGTCGGACTGTGCCCCCCGCTTGCCGCGTCAACACGTGTTATTGCTCTGTTCAAAATGCCTTCGTGTTTGCTTAGATATTGTTTTAACAGTTCCCATAATACAAACAAAGCCCGAGGAGTGACTTTTCACCAGTAAGTTTCCTTATTATGAGTAAGTCATGCATTTTACTAATATTGTTATCATTTTGCGAAAAATCACCACGCGTTCTGCGTTTCGCGCCATTTTTCATATACTAACAGCACAGACGTGACACTATCGATGAGTCTGTTAAAAAAATGTAACTGGATTTTTTTAACTATGTATATACAATATCTACTAGGAAAGATTACCGTGGTGTAGTACCTAAATATTTATACTTTTACCCGACTACGCAAAGTAAAACGGTAGGTTATATTAAGTAATATTTATTTATTTACCTATTTTTATTTATTAAAAAAAGCCTAATCAATAGTTGTTCCAATAGGATTTATAAATTATTATGCACAACAATTACAAATAAACACAACATTCACAGAAACTAATACAGTAAAAGTTCCTTAATCGCGCTTCCTTTATTCGTGTTTTCACTATTCGCGGATTAAAAAAATGCGACCCAATTTCTATATTCACGACTAAAAATTTTTTTTATTCGCGGATTTAATAAGTACATACATAATAATAAAATTATTCCAATAGGTATCTTACCCAATATCCTTGTCAAATGGAATAATAAGAAAGTAAAATAGATCTTATAACAAGTTTGCCTAAAGTACATAATATTATGTTCTTAAATGATATCGCCGAGGCCTTTGACACAAGCCGCCTTTGTCGCAAGCCACCTCTGCAGCGATTGATGTTTTTGAGAATGTAAATAAACAGAATGGAAGCAACCTTATAACTCAATAAATAAAGTATATTTTTAAATGTAGTTCCGTTTATAGTAAAGTTACAAAAATTGTGATCGAGTAAGGAGGCGTCCATAAATTACATGAGGTGTTTTTTTAAATTTTCTGCACCTCCCTCCCCCCCTGGTGAGAAGTCGTGAGAATTTATTCAACCCCTCCCCCATCCTCGAATCTCGCGTGAGATTTTTCAAAATGTGAGTTTCTTATACGTAAACGCCATCAACATTGAATCATCGTATCCATTTAAATTACATCATGAAGCAAAAACTGATAAAACTATTGATTACTACACAAAACGACAAAAGCTTAATAAATTGATATTATTTAAAGGAAATTAAAATACATAGTTTAATATAAAATCCTCGTTTTATTAATTCCCTAGTATCAGTACCACCAGATAGTACCGAGTAAACAGATTGCACAATGTGTCGCATCTGCACGCATTGCTTAATCTTTGAACTTGAAGCCACGCCTCGCTCGTTCCACACGTACCCCACCACCTCGGCCGCGCGCAATGTTTTTGTTTGGAATAACCCCTCTAGTAATATATCTCGATGCTTTTTAATCCCTTCTTTACGTCTTCACATTAAAGTAATACAGTTAAGTAATTGTAATAGTATTATGTCTTGTATAGTTATATAAGATAGAATGCTGTTTTAATTAATCAACTTCAATTACTTTTTACGAAGAACTTGATTTTATTTTACAACAACCAAGAACAATCTGATACAAGACAAGACGATGTAATCTTTAGGCATCAACTGCATAGTTTTTAGGAATTTATATTATATTTATATTATATATTTTAAGTTTGCCACCCTTATACAATATACATATAATCAAATAAGCTGGCACTTATATTTATTATGCAGTTGACTAAAAATAAAACGTTATTTTCTTAAATTGTACCCACATTCAAAGTTTTAGTATTCACAGTATAGCCCAGTTGCAAGCCGCGTACAATGCGACCAGTTTAGGAGATCGTTCGATACTAAACGAGTTCTAATAGAAATTTGCTAAGTGTTCCGATACACTAGTTCAAATAAACTGTTAATCACAGGACCATTGAACGTCTGACTGGCTTTGTACTCGGAAGTAGTTTAGAAGGTGAATCGAACGTCATAGATCAGGCGTTCTTTGACAGACATGGATATGGAGCAAAAAAGAGTTTTATAGGTGCCATTACTCACGAGTAGGTAACTGGTGCAGGCGACTTTGTATAAAGATTTATTATAATTCCCATTCTATCATGAGCTCTCCTAAGAACCTAAAGCTTTTTTCAGAAGAGTTTCTAATACTCGTAGTAGGTATGTTTGAAATTAATGTTTCTTTGTAAGTAAATAAGATCAATTAATCTAGATTCTAAAGAATAAGAAATCAAAACCCTATCACAAATTCTCGTTACTTATTGCTCATTATTCACAAAACTGAGTTTGTGTAATTTGTACGTTTTGTTAAGTGTTACATAATTTTCAACACAGAGTTGAGTTTTAGCGTTCGTGCTTTTGTTTGTAGTGTACATGAACGAAGATATAATACATCAACACAGAAGCATAACAAATACACATAACAAATTTGGATTCACACATTTACAGGCACAACAAAACATCAACTGAAAAGCGCCTTTATTCGGGTGGGCGGAGGTACGTGTCACATTTGAACCTAACCTAAATCATACACATTAGAATTCGCGATTCCCACTTGCCAATACATCTGCCCATTTTCCTATATCATAAAAACGTCTCCATACCGCTATTGCTGTATGTTTCACCGGTTACATGACAAATTTCTCATCACGTACGATTCAGTGGTTCGGATTTCCCACCACACGTAGTTTATGTAAAACAACTCATTATGCTTCGAATTCACAGCACGTAAAGATTTACGATTATTCCGAAACAACGAATCCGGGTTCTGATGACAAAATTCAATAGAAATTAGTGAAACAATACAATTACATCATCGATTGAAATTTGAATCTACGAAAGAAATAAGTGAAATAAGTATAAAATAGGTACTAATTGTATCTTTTGTTGTAATTCATTAAATAATTTTGAAATTACTACATAAACACATAATTCAATCACTCATACTCACTCTGCAGTAAAAAGCTTCAAAATGTTCACGCCCTGTCTTTATCTACGCTAAATATAACGGATTTCGAAAGAAAATAGGTAAAACTATATTGAGCAGATCAATAAAATCCATCAATTCTGAAAACTTGTTTTAAGTTATATACTTACATTCTGAAGAAAAGTTATTAAGTAAAACAGCCTACATTATTTGCAGCTCTATCGGTTAGTAGTTGTTCATAATTGCAATGTTTTTCATTTCACCGTTTCATACCTTGTCAATAATTTGAACCCTAAGATTGAACCATGCAGTACAAAAACAAATTTCAATTCAAACCAGTTAATCCTGAATTTTAAACTTCAGATTTATAATACTAGTACAAATTAACTTTGGTCCTATTCAATTCAGAAAAAGTCAAATGCTTGGACAAAACTTATCCGTTCAATAAAGTATTACACGATGATATTAAAATGTAACGTAAACTGTCAAATACGGGCAATTAGAATACGTTTTTAAAATGGTAGTTTTATACATTATTCGACGAATAAGTTTTATCTAAGCATTGAAAAATCGGCCCTTAGTTCATGAAAGATTACCTATTAGTCATGTAGCTACCAGCCATTTTGACTGATCACAACTGGACGGAAAGTCGTTAATGTTTTATAGCAGACATAATATTCCTTCGCAGCTTGTTTCACACACATATAAGTAGCTGAAGGTACGTGTCTGAGATTCTTTGTAAAAACTCTCGTAAAACTGCTTTTGATATGACAATGTTTGAACTTTGTACAGAAACGTAGTTAAATTTAGTTTCTATTATTTTTGGGATAAACTTGTAATCATTGACAACTGCTTTCGCTGTTTTATTAAGTACAACATTACAGTGATGAAAACGTTTGTTCCGTTCAATGAAAACTTGGTATTATTTAACAAAATATTTAAATATCTAATGTAACTCTTTAAATAAGTTATTTTACTCTGATCTCTACATAAAAATTATACTATCGTAATATACTCGTAAATAAAACAAAGAACATATTTTAATTACAATTTATTAAATAAAATAGAAAAGTATATGTACGTAACATTATTTTAATTATAGTAAGAACATTAAAATGAGCAAAACGAGCTTAGTAAGTACACTTCTTTTAAATGCAATAAAGACGGTGTGGTTTAACATAAACAATCATTAAATTTTAATCTTTGATTAGAGATAAATTCAGTACTTAATTACTATCCATGTAAACCAGGCTATCGTAAATTATTAATGGCTCGCTCTACCCATAATAACGACATGAAGATAGCCTTTATCTTAACAAATACCTACCTAATATGTACCTAATGTAACAAATTCCGTTATTTACTAAACAAATGACAATATTCCAAAACTTTATACAGTTCAACCTTATTTTCTCTAATCAAAGTTCTTAATAAATTGTAATACTTATACAATCTTCACATTTATAACAGTACATTACGTATAATAAAATCATCACGAAATTAAAACTAAATACACTAACATTGCCATCTTATCAATACTTAAAAACTAAATAATAAATAACACAATCATCAATTTACCAGTCGCAACTTAATTTTATTATAATCTAAACATACATACAAGATATAACATTGATACTTCGGAACTCAAACATTAAAATATCGTTAAATATGGCCTAAACTTCTCTTTAACTAACTATAAAATTTGGACGTAAACAAAACACTGCACAAACAAACCATATGAGATCTTTACGAAAACCCAATCCACATTTCAAATACATACAACATGTAGGTACTGCTTATAATTTTACAAAGTAACCTGAACTAATAATACTTTCCATTATCATTAAGCATATATTGCAAATTTATATTAACCTACTACTAAAAATACCTAAATGCATTACGCATCATCAACGTCTCATGATGTCCTCTATGCTGAAACCTTTTTTGGGTCCACTCGACTGGCTAGTCCCAGACTTTGAATTAGCTGGCGGTTGAATTCCAACTATATTTTTAATCCCACTAACAATGGAGCTTGAATTAATATCATCATTTCCTTTAGCATTTTGCGAACCATCTTTGCAACTTGATACGCTCGTCGAAGTACTCGGTGCAGTGTCTTTTGGAGCTGTTTGTTTGACTATAAGATCTTGAGCACATGTCTGTTGAGGTCCTAAAACAGGGTGTGGTATAGGACCGTAAGCCACTTGAGGGTGTGGCGGGGGCAAAGGTAGCCCGAATTTATGGTACGCCGGTATACTTAAGATAGGTGGCGGCATGCCGACTGCAACATCATTACTGCCCATCGGTGGGCGTGGCATCGATAAATTAGTTGGCTCTGGAGATCTACTACGATAAACAGGAGCACAAGTTCTCATATTTTCTCCTATGTCTGGCGGATGACTTCTCTTTCTAAATGAACTAAGGAACATCCCTGAAGGCCCAGGATCTATAGGCGGGCTGGTTAGTTGGTTGATTTTCGAAGGATCAGGAGGCTGTATTTGATGTAAATCTCGCCGAATCTGTAATTGCGGGTGCCTTACTTGTGGCTCCGGTATCTCACTGTATCGCATTTCCTTTTCCATTATTTCTTCTGATGTATATCTGCGCTTTTCATACATTTCTGCTGACGGCATGCGATGTTTATCTGGATGCTGTGATCTCATAGTGTACGGGCTGGCTCGGTCTCTCGGTTCATTATGGTGACAGTGAGTTCTTTCAACGCTGTGCGGAGGCGGCGAAGCTCGCCTAGGTCGCTCTTCACTTTGTTCTCTTCCAATACTTTCAACGGAAGATGAACGCGCTCGTCTAACCGGAGAATGTTCTGGGGACGATAGTTCTGGATCTTCATCATCATACCCTGGTTCTATAGGGGAACCGGGTCTGCCAATATCCTCTTCTCCAACATCAAGAACATCTCCAGGAGGAACATCACCAACTGCATGTGTTAAAGCATGACGCCGTAAATCACAATTTCTTCTAAACACTTTGCCACACGAGTTGCATTCATAAGGCTTATGATCAGTATGTGTGAGAAGATGTGTTTTAAGGTTTGATCGTTGATTGAAGCTACGGCTGCAAACTGGGCATTTGTGAGGCGATTCTTCCATATGCAGGATCTTGTGCACGGCGAGAGTCCTCGACTGGCAGAAGCCTTTTCCACATTCCGTACATTTAAACGGTTTCTCCTTCGAATGTATGTATCTGCAACAAAAACGAAAAAACTATTTAATGAATGTTATTATTGCAATAGTCATATTATCATAACTAGTGTTTATCGCGGTTTTAATAATTGAAGCAATAAAACTTCACGAGTTAATTAAAAGGCTGGTGATGGGCGGAGCATAAGTCGAGCTCGATATATCTTTTTAATGGCGAATAATAATAAAGTTTAGTATTTTTAGCAACGATAATTTGCTTAAATACTATTGAAAAATATATTTACTTGTATTGAAATACAGAGTAATGCAATTCAAATGTAAGCAAACAGTGATACAAGTTTTAGTTCAAACTTTTAATTCGCACAGATTTACTAAAGATATTCAAGACGGGAACACGAAATAGATATGCCAATGTTCTAGGAACCATTATGTAGCGTTATGTATTAACTTCAGTGACCACTATTCTGCGCAAGCGCACCTTGAACGTGATCCGAGTAATTTGAGACTCAAGGCGACTCGGACGATGTATTGCCAACGTTCGATGAACCACTATTCTAAGACCCTTCTAAAGCTATCTCTGCTTTTAATTAACTCTTGGAAGACGTTGCACGAGAGGCCATTTTTAATTGGTCGCGTTTCCAAGTGCCAGTTCGGCCGAATCGAATTACGTTAAAAGCATTTTGTGGCCAATCGGTTCGATTAATATAAAAGCACCGGTGTATCGGCTAGCTGATTAAAATAAATTTCATGTTCTCGCAGAATATAAACGATAGCCTTTCGATTAATATTATAATTGATTTTTTACTCGCGATTTATTTACATTGTTGAAGTTGAAGAAGATTTATGGGGAGCTTGTTTAAATGGAATGTGCTGTCCGTAGGTACCTCCTATTATTTAAAAGGAATTAGTACGTATTTTTATTATGATATTTCTGTGTGATTTAAATGATTTTTTTTTTTTCATAAATTTAGTTAATATCCTGATAGTAATAAAGCACATTAGCAACATTAAAAATATAACGTTAACCAGTTAAACATAACCACGATACAAAAATAAAAATCCTGTACAGATCTCGGAATCTAAAATGTTGCAAATAAAATGTAAAAAATACAAGTTTTGTTACTTAGCGAAGGCTGCAATATCGGAACCATTTAGTTTTATGTCCTTGGCGACATCACACTCTTTATTGTGTTAATGCGACCTTAATTATCAAAATTATATTTGAAAATTTCGAGAATGTAATAAAATAAATATAAGGGCCGGGTTTTAATGGTAATGAGTCTTAGCATTCTTGGTCGTCGAGGAATGCACCGTGTAAATAATATATCATTACTATAGAAGATAAATAAAAAGGGCATAATGATCTCGTACATCTCAAGTTACTGGTTTGTGCTGCATCAAGATTTCGTTTTTGATGCCTTGTCACTTTGATGGCGGTGGGAAACTCGTATATCTAATTCCTTGAAAGATATTATGTTAGTTATTTTAATTTATCATGTGTTTGGACAGTTTTAATATTTTGAATTAGGTATATTTTTTAATCTTGTTTTATTTTTTCTTTTATTATACATGTATTTTATAATATTATACTGATACTAGCTTTCCGCCCGCGGCTTTGCCCGCGTTTTCAAAGAAAAACCCATTCCCGTAGGATTTCCGGGATAAAACCTATCCTATGTCCTTACTCGGGTATCAAAATATCTCTATACCAAATTTCATGCAAATTGGTTCAGTAGTTAAGGCGTGATTGAGTAACAGACAGACAGACAGAGTTACTTTCGCATCTATACATATAATAAATCTGTAGAAGGGTCAATTCTGTACATTGAAAATATTGAAAAAATAAATAGCATGGGGTGTTACTGGATCAATACCAAACCCAAATATGTGATAAAAAAAAATTTTGTCTGTCTGTTTGTCTGTCTGTCTGTCTGTATGTGAAGGCATCACGTGAAAACTAACGGTTCGATTTCGATGAAACTTGGTATAATTATACCTTATTATCCTGGGCATAAAATAGGATACTTTTTATCCCGGAAAAATACGTAGAAAAAAAATAAATCTTAATTTTTCCGCGCGGACGGAGTCGCGGGCGGAAGCTAGTTTATAATATTAGTATGGATTTCTATGATCTTGAAAAATGACAGTTAACTAGACCATTACTTTTCAAATTCATAGTCGGACAAATTTAAAATTGAACCATTACGAAAACGTATTAAAATTTCGCTCTTCCCAATTTGTCTAATTGAACAAAGTAATGGAATTAAAAAGCAATATACACCGATAGCAAGAATCACGCAAATATGGATGTTCATATCGACCGGTTTGTACCTAGAAACCGGAGGTTCCGATCTCAACGGTTAAGTCTCACGGTCGAGGATATTAATATGGAGATTAACGTTAAAATTTAGTATTGCTGTTCCCAACACGTAATAACTTCAGATAAAGCCTTGGGAATCTTTCTCGTAATAACATTTAATTTCGTGTTACAGAGAATTAAAAATATACAGTTGGAGAGTCGAACTTTTTGTATTTAGATTCTATTTTGTTTACAGCTTTGTTGTTGATTTGCTTTTTGAGACTAAAATTGTAAGCTCTGCATTTCAAAGGCATTGCACTGCATTTCACTTTAAAACTTTACATTGTAGAACTAAAGCATGTGATAAAGATCTATACAGCAGTATATAGAAACACAATACCATTGAGATAATATTAATATGGAGTCGATACCGCCTACACCACTTATGTTCCACTCAACATACGTCATGTGGCGTAACTGCACTCAGTCGCTTGCTCGCTCATTGGCGCGAACGTCACGCTCATTTTTTATTTGTTTTAAAGTGAAACGCATCAAATATGCCTACGTGTGTGTTACGATATTGCACAAATAATACAAATAATACGGAAAAGTGCAAAGGAATAACTTTTCAATCAGTAAGTAACTAGATAATAATTATTAAAACTTAGTTAGAACAAAATTTTTGGCGGGCGACATTTTGCGTCATTTGTCATAGATTAAAAATTTAAGATATGACATTGGGCATGAAATAAGTGTTGTTAGTAATATTTGCTGGCGTATATTTTTATAGTATAAAATAATAATTTTACATATTTAGAAAAGCATAGACTGGTTGTTAATTGAAAAAAGGTGAAATCATGAAATATGAAAATCAATTACTTAATCACCAATTTTTTTTTTGTTAATTGATTTTAATCAATTTTAATTGATATTGTATAAGCTACCGACTTGAACGTATAATTGAATTATTATTTATTTATCTGCACTAATATTATAAAGAGGAAAACTTTGTTTGTTTGTTTGATTGTAATAAATAGGCTCATAAACTATTGGACCGATTTTGATGAAATTTGGCACAGACAATCTTTAGACCCTGAGAAAAAACATAGGCTACTTTTTATTGCGAAATATGTACCACGGGCGAAGCCGGGGCGGACCGCTAATTCAGAGATTAATATTTTTTCTATTCAAGGTTTCCATGTCTGGGCCGTGAAGAAAGGGAAAAATGGGTAAAATTTGTCCAAAACAACAGCAGTGAAGAAACCTGGTTACCATCCGATAGAACTTGCGTCTGTTCATTGCATTTTCGCGATGAGGATAAATATACCACAAAAGCGGGAAGGCGTATTCTAAAGAAGTCTGCTGTTCCTTGTATTGATGTTAGTAATAATAATAAAATTTTACGGATTTGTATACCAAATAAAATATTATTTTAGCCATCACTAACATTATTATTATTATATTTACTTTAGCCGAAGGTGTGCTACAATAGTACAATACAAGCAATTTCTGAGCCGGGAACATGTTCTGAGGATGATGAACTAAATATAAATAAACACAATTTTTACACGGCTTTTATTTTTTTTCTAAAAAAGGCTCAATTTGTAAGGAATGAAACTTCCCATAGCCCTGACTGAACCTCCTCATCCTATATTATATGCCAGATATTGTTAGCCCCGCGTAGTAAAGTCAGTTTATATCTAAAATAAATATTAAGTTAGTACAAAGAAAATTTCAAGTCAACGTGCATGTAAGGAGTGGCACCCAATAAAATAGACAGAAAGAAACAAAGTGTCGCCTCTATAGCGGTGAGTCAGTGACATCGCATAATCTATGACTGTCTAGCCGTCATTCGCGCGCCCCGCGCCGCCATCTTGGCGCACAGATTTTGTTCGTGGTGTCTGCTCCATAATAGTATTATCTCAATGCACAATACAGGCAATTTCTCTTGCCGCCAGAACACCTGTAGACATAGAATCCAGTTTCCAATTACTTATTAATCGAAGTTAGACGAAACGATCCAATTAAAAAAAAACCCGACACAGAGTCGAAACAACTTCCAATAAATTAGAAATATCTAATGAACGCGATATCTTAATTCCGAATTGAATTGAGAAGTCTAAGCGACTACGTGGGATGACGGATACTACTGGTCAAACAACTTTACAACTTCAAAGCGACCGCTAGCTTTATATTAACAAGGCAATTACCGGGTTACTTTGAAAACTAGACAATAATTCTCACAACGCAAACATAACATCCCGTCGCAATATCAAACAAACCAGAAAGAATAATTAACATATGCGTATATTACATTAGCGGATGGAATATAAATAATGCACATAATTAATGTATAAACAAATCTCTGCGTCCGACTTATCGCGCCAGTTCGATCAATTTTGACGTTATAAAATATAAGTAACGTCTGTCTCTTAATATTATACTTCGTGATAAGGATCGCAATGGACAGTCGTTCAGAATCCCATCAAGGCACGGCGCGGGGATCAAAAAAAGTCGAAATTACAGACGACTCGGACCTCGCGCTAATGGCTTACATTAAAAATATTTTCCATTACCGCTTGGTTAATGTTCTTGCGGTGGAAAGAATGGATTTCTCTTTATATTTACTGCTGTTTTTAAGGTTAGTAGAAGGAAATGGTACGCATACATTTTTGAAAAGAAGGTAGTGCAATATCTATCAGTGAATAGATAGAATATATAATTTTAGCCTAGATTGTGATGTGTTACAAGAATCACAATCAATATTAATCAACATTATATAACTAATTATTAATGATCAAAATATAAGGGTAATGACTGAACTTACTGTTAAACGGACATCGTACAGATAAAATGAGCTGTTCCATATATGGATAAAGGTTTAGGTCAGTCAACTGATCTAAAAAATGTTCAAGTACAAACTCATTGAGAAACGTGGCGTTTACTCGCGAAAACAGGTTCTGACCGTCCCCGTTTCGGGTTACAAATTTTACAAACTTAAGAAACGGCAAACACTAAACAGTATTAAAATATTGCATAAAACAGCAATCCTAACTATTATTATAAGTGCGAAAGTAACTCTGTCTATCTATGTCTACTTCACGCTTAAACCACGGAACCGATTTAGATGAAATTTGCACCGAATTTCATATAATTGTATATCCGGAAAACAGAAAGCTAAAAACTTTTTGTCAATCTATTTCTTCCATTACTACCTACGTCTAGTTCTTAATTCATTAAACTTGTAGAGTGCGGTAAAAACTTTCAACTATATTATTTTATGAAGCGTTTTAACAAATTTTACTCAGGCTCGATGTAAAAAAGATTTTTTATCACACCATTCTTATTGCTTGCACGATCCGGGTCAGTTTTTTCTACATTCAATCGTGAGGCTGTGATTGCCTATCGATGTCTGATTGCTATAGAACCATGAAATATTAGGCTTGTCAACCACAACATCATAGAAGAAATAGTGTGAATATCGCATTTATTTATCTCGAATAAAACGCATTTTATTATGTTCTTATTTTCACAATAAATATTGAGTACACAATAAATTTCCATTTAATTAAACAACGGAAAGATTACCCTAGATAAGCAATATTTATTTTCCTGACTGAGTGTGTTTCAAGGTTTGTAGAATGGCTTTTGAACCTTCGATGAGATTCAACGCATATATAAATATTTGGATATTTCTGTACGAAAGTCACGTACCCGTATTTATTTGGTTTGATGACGATATTCATTAATGGATTCTTCAAAATATTACGTACTAATTCTCAATACTAAATGTTCTATCTGTTCATTTCTAAATTTGTATTTAGCAACTATTATTTAATCAAAATGATGAACTCCAATTTTTAATAGAGCATTTATTTAATTTAAAAGTAAGCTATAATAGGTAGAATCATTAACACTTTATCATGTGAAAGAACATAGGCAGATTATAGTTCATCTCTGAAAAAGCTCTATGAAGCAGCTGTTTCATGTATTTTACATTAAAAGTAAAGAGAGCAGGTCCGACGCGCAGCGGAATGCCGTGGGGTCACTGTCCGATCCCTCCCCGCACTCATCTCAACATCTAAGCCTCCTATCTCATAGATTGATGCTGCCAAAGCTCTGCTTATCGACTTCCATATTAAAGTAATTAGTTATTTATATTTCCAACCATTCGCAATTCCTTAATCAAAAGTCGTAAATAATAAATTATTTATTCAAATCCGAACACTTCAATTAGTTTAATTCTCGAACGATGTCAAAAATATATTAAAAATGGAAATCGAATTCCTTTGTCGGAATCAATGTTCGGTGTTAACCCAAATACATAATATGACTCGATGCGATGCGATAACGCAACGTCCATTAAATAGATAATATAATATAAAATCGAGTTGAAGACAAAAAGTCACCTTAATTATGCAAATCGTAAACTTAATTAGATACCCGTATTTGAAAACACGCTAATACAAAACAGTAGCGACAAGTCATACATAAATTTATAAGAAACGCTTACAAGTGGTTTCGTAGGTAAATCAAAAGAGATTAAAGTGACTCTGAATTAACATAATCCGGCGATTTGTATAATGAAGTGACTGAATCTGTTGTTCAAAATCATCCGAATTTTAAAAAATGATGCAATATTCAAGTACCACAAAAATTCTTTTGCATAAATTACACAAAATGCTGTTTAATTATTATTTTATTCTCAAGTGCTTCGAGGTTTTTTACTTGATTTTTTGTGAGTTTTACTTTAAATATTTCTGTCTGTACTCTGTCCATAATAACACTAGAATTAAACGTTAGATATGCATATAGGTTTTTTATTGCAATTGAAATAAAGCTTCTGAACACGTGTACCAGAAAAGGCAAAAAACCTTTAACATATTTCTTACCATTGTTTTCAGTATTAAAACAAAGTTTTGTCTAGAATTAGAACCAGCTAAATGTGAGAGCTGTGTAATTCTATAAGTTTGAATAAGATTAATTACTAATCTATAATTTATTTGGTATTGTTACAATATTGCTTGGCATAAAAATCTCCAGCCAAATGCACTTCTAAAACCTTAAGAAGCTGAATATGTAAATATCCAATGTCAGACGGATGTATTAGCGTACATAAAGGCTCTTAACCAATAGTTGGTTGTTTCTACCCACGCCATTTTATCTGTACAGTGTACATGTACTAGCCGATTTGTCGCTGCTACCAAAGCTCGTTCGACTTTCAGCTAATTAACATTAGAATGACGGCTCGTCGATGGAAGATTTTGTCGACCTTTGAGTGGGAAAAATAGAAAAGTATTGCGTGTAAATGTAGCTTACTTTTTCCTTTTTATGTACGTGTTTGTAAGTTGTATGAGGATTGTGATAACTCTATAATTAATGTAAAATTTCCTAATACTATTTTGAACATGTGCTAAATGATTATAAAACTGTTTGTACCTAAATAAGGAAGAAATCTACGAGATTAACTCTCCTATTAACGAATTAACCTATCTTATCTCTTACTATTAACAAGCACAGTTTATCCAGTCTTTAATAGAATTCTTTCTAGTAATCCTTTACGGACTTTATCTATCCGGTTATTTATTGCTAATTTAATTAGCATTGAAATCGACTCGAAAGATATAATATTTGAAAAATTTATGTCCCTACTCTATCGGGTGTAATAAATAATACTGTTTATGCAACCCGCGTCGCCTCTTAACTTTGTAATGTCTATATATGCCGAGGCAGTAGCCAACCATTTACAAGTATATGACATATGCAAATGAGCCAGTGTTCGCATGAATATTTTTCGCAACACTGTATTAGTGCGCTCATAGCGCTATTTTTTGCACTTTCAGCGGAATGAGATGTCAAAAAGCGGTCTTTTTTGTAATGGTAATAGCACTCGTTTTTAGTTTATATAACCCGCTCGCTCGTGGAATAACGTTTTGCGCTTTACGATCGTTCCGTCTACAAATGCGCGTTTTATAATATTTTATATGCGAGATGCTTAACAGCTTTTAGTGCGAGTTATAATTTTGTAGATGGTAATTTGATACGGCGAAAACGTAATAGAAATATTAATTTATACGAAGCGGCTTGGCCATGGCAACAACAAGCTTGTACGTTGAGACTTTTATGTATGTTGTAAAAGATATATAGTTAAAGAATTTCCAAGAAAATCACATTAAAACATGTTTTATTAAATAGTAAAAGATTAAGGTTGTATTGTTCGTTAAGTATAACGTAATAGAGCATAAAACTCGAAAGAGCGTCGTCATTACTCTCCATTTTGAGTTCGTCAAAAAACCTTAATCGAAAAATGATAAAGTCCCAAAGTCGCATAGTTCCACGGTGCATCATTTATTTTCTGTTGTTATACTAAAGAAATTTAGTATTCGTCGCGTGGCTTATAAAAAGTCGAATCCCCAAAGTCGGACAGGTACGTGGACAAAAAATAAATGGAATATACTAATGGAGCGCGCCAGAGGCCGTGCGAGCGTGGAGGTATGTAGCTGGCTAGAGATTGTCGCGCCTTTACTTGGGAATTACGTTATTTAGCACCTTTCCAATAAGTTTTAATTAATAAATACTTTGTTACTAAGACAAGTTATCAAGTTAGAATAGTCAATGAAGAAGCCAATAAGAATATGAAAGCTTTCGTGAAATATATTTCCACAAGTTTACAAATGCACCACTGACTCTACCTATCAAGACTGAATGTTACCGTTCAGTATTTTCAGTTGAAACATTCACAATCTTAGCCAATTATAAATCAACTCTACTCCCAGAAGCTAAGGTCTTAATTCCTTTAAGTGTAACAAAACGATGATGCGGCAAATATTCGTGGTGTGTTGGTAAAGCTCTACATACTGTGGCGCGAAAGCCGGTTCTGCGGCGGTCGGCGTCCAAGTGACTTAATGGGAGCGACGGCTCGCCGCTGCCGCTTCACACTCAATTTCACCTCTGACTGACGCAAACATTCATTGTACTTACTTGACTCACACTGCCATCAGGTGCGTTACTTCATGAAACCGAAATCTCATTTATATTTAACGTCCATTCGCCGCGTCTCTCGCATTCGAGTTTAATTCTTTCCGCATATGTGTGATTGTAAAAACTGTTGTAAAAAACAGTGGCGCCTCTCGATCTAACAAAAAGTCGATAGTTGATACTCGATTCGATCGCGCTCCACCGATTCCGAAACACAATCTAATTTTTCAATCTGCTCGCTTTTGTGAAATTCGATAGCGCAACGCTTATGCTAGCTATAATAACATTTTGTTTCTTTTAACCATACAAACAGCTCTAAGATTTTAATTTTGTGATACGCTCGACTCCCCCGGAGCACAGTATTACAATATTATTTCCTACAGTAAGGAATCGCCTTTGATGTCGCGCGATGCCGCCACCAGCGTAGGTCACTTACGCTGCCACACGAAAATACGCTAGGGTTGCAACAAATGGGAAATAAAACAATTGTGATTATTAATATTATGATGAAATCATTTATTCATATGTACATTCAAAATAATTGCGATTATTAAATCTGATGTAATTATTTGTTCATAAATATATAATTATAGATATTGCACTGCTAAATATTATTTACGTGGACACTTTATTTTTGGATGTTCTTAATTGTATATTATAATTTATAACATTTAACTAAGTAATGCATTCGCATCGGGATGCACAATCTGATTAGAAAATTAAAATAAAATAATAAATAATAATAAATAATAATAAATAATAATTTAAATTAGCTTTGATTTTAATTCAACAGATACAATTAGGTAATACAATCTTTCTGAAATATTGTTTCCTTCTGGGATTTCAATGTAGATTTACATCCGTAAACGGAACAGTTTGTGCGCGCCATAATAGAATATGTAAGTACCTATGTATAATAAAATTATTACACAAAAAATACGACTGCGTCGTCCTTTCGCGCTAGGTAAAGCAAACTAAGCGTGTTTGCTTTACGCGGCCCGCGTCGCCCGACCCCCGCAAGTTCCCCTCCGTTTCTCTGCACAAGTACATTCGTCGCACTACTGTAGGAAATATGGTAATACTGTGCCCGGAGAGACCTTGTTCTAACTTTCAAAACGGCTTAGGAGTTTTGTTCTAGAATATTTTCGAGTCTAGATCTATTCCCACGTTGACCGTAAATAAATTTATTGTCTCCTTCCATAAACTCATTACACGCGATAAGATAAAACGGCCGAAACGTACGAACACGCCTCGTTTTATACCAAAAACACCGCAGCGTACGTGACTTAAAAAGACAACGAAATTAGTTGTTAGCTAAAGTAGCCTTTGAATTCGTTAGGTAAAACTAGTTCTTATCAGATGTACTAGTGTGTCGGTTGATTCATGACGGTGTCCGCTGGCAATTATATTGAAGTCACTTGATACCATTAATCAAGTTGTATTGATAGGTTCAAGTATGTATGGAACCAATTAGACTTGGAATCCTTCGTCCAATTTTATGCCTCGATCGGGCGTCTTATGATTTATTGCCCGGCTGCAATTAGGCCAACGGGGTATATGTAGGAGTGTTAATTTCGGTTTTATAATAAATCCAGTTTTAGAGCCAGCCATGTGATTGGATGTAATCATTCTATCGGATCGTTTATTATTTATTACGTATTTCAAATATACGGTGCGGTTTTCTATCGATACATGTTTTGTGATAAATTGGTTTTTATGTTTTATGAGTATAGTATTCCTAGCATTGAAATTAAACTACAAAGTAATTTTATGTAGGTACACATAAAGAAATACAAATCCATATCCCAAGATGCGAGAGAAGATGTATAAACTTTATACTTTAATAATATATTATGGTTTATGCCAACTAAAAAAAACTAGAAAAACAAGCAACCAAAAATTACGTTAATACATTATTCTCGGAATTTCGCTCAAAAACATTATAATTTAAATAAAAAAGCCCAGCTTATCGCGGCCATTTGAAGCTAAAATATGAGTATAATATTACGATGGCGCAGTAAAATGAATAATTAACGTGATCTGGTCCCAAAGCTCAAAAATGCTATTGGTAAAGTTTTATATCTATTCTATCAAAGTTACAATCTCCCATAATATCGGCTTGTACGTGCTTAAAACAGATTAAAGGCTCTTCTCTGGCAGCGGTAATAAATAACGCGATTATTTCTTTTCAAAACTGGCTTTGGTCTAACTGAGATGATGTTTTTTGTGAGATTTCAACCGAACTATGGGAATTAAGTCTTAAGAATATGGATACCGTTTAAAGTTTTTCAATATGTTAAGCTGTAATGATGGTCCCTAATATGAAGGTACATAAATGTGTATTTTAAATTATGTTTATAATTATTATAAACCAAATTATGATGTTAAATGACAGGTTTAATAACCTGTATATAACTATAGTTATTTTAAAAATATAGTAAATTTGATATGTACTAAATATAAACGCATATTTCATGTCTTCATTACTCAGAATATAGTGAGAAAAAACTTACAAGTATCTGTAAAAGGAGCAAGCTATCAAGGACAACCGGTTAAAGGCGTATGGCGTTTAAACTCTTTATACTATGGTTTAAACCATGAACGCCATCAGTACGGGAGATAAAATCGACTCTCATGTTAAATTTTACCGCATTCCCTCGCATCCACAATTCCCTACAATCTTCGAATTATCTCCATCTAACTAAATAACGCAGCGATCTGATTAAATTTAAAATATCACTTATCCTCACTGACATATTATGTAATTAAGAAAATTGCTTTTTCCTTTGTATAAGCAATTTCTTTAAAAAAAAATTATATCTCAGAATAAACGTAGTTCGTAGACTCTACGAACTAAATTTGTTCTGAGATATAATTTTTGAAAAGCCTCTACGACGTAGAGGCTTTTCAATTCTAACTGTAGCTCTAACAAATCACTATTTCATAAATCCCAAACAAATTTAATGCTAATTGGTTTTCTATTAAAAATTAGTCATGTTAATCCGCATTAGAAAAAAGCAGTTATTCCACAGAATATAAATACGATTTAAGAATTTTACCTGTCTGTGTGTTTGTGAGCTGTATGATATATTCAATAGTGTGAGTGTCCGTGAAACATAAGACGACATTTATGATAAATGGACAGACGTGGCTTGGGATACCTTTCTTCTACGTTCATAAATAACAATGGCATAGCGTTGGAATACTTTCAAACTTGTTTTTGGGGTTACGTCAAGGAATTGTTTGGAAGTTGACAAATAATCACTGGCTAGCAGGTCAGGTAGAGCAAGCTGCATTACTGAATGACACATGATTAGTGGAAAATTTATCTTTTTCATTTCTCTTCTCATCATAAAATACACATTGCAAAACCTAAGTTGTCCTATAGCTATGAATCCAATATAAATCCGTAGACGAGGTCCAATAATTACAATATTCATATACAAATACCGTGAGATGTTATGTCAATATAAATATGTTGGCGAGCGGTGTGGGCTTTTTGAGGCCGGAGTGGTCCAGCATCCATCGTTTTGTTTGCTCAACCGACCGGTCGCTGTTTACCGTGAGCCTGCTTGACACTACTCAGAAATTATTTAAACGAAAATCTTCAACCCGAGTACACAAGCGACTTGAATGTACGTCCGTACTCAAATTAATAGAATAGCTTGGTAGTTTATCTTCGTAAGTGGCTTTTTGTATGTGGATAGATTTAATTCTGACATTTCCTATAACGCAAAATAGCATGTCATTAGTTAAAAAAATCATTCTAAATTAACGTTTAGAACTTGGTGTGGAAATAATCATACAGCTGATTGCATAAAGGTTTTTATTTAATAACTGGCTATAATAACGTACCTACGCGAACGTTATTCATTATTATGGAGCATTTAAATGTACTTTATCAGAGGTGTAATTCTAGAACCTAGTAAGGTAATATTGCTCAAGACAAACTTTTGACCACAAACCACGGTCGTGCCAGCATCATATCGCTACTACAAGCCTAATGGCTTTTAAAAACTGGATTAAGTAGCAGAGAAATGCTAAATCGGAGATAAGCATACGTCTTGTCAACCCACGCAGGCTTATGTAACATTTTGCATATTAAACCTTATGCTTCATGAGTTAAAGTATGATTTTAAGAGTTACGATCTCAGGTACCTACTTTCAATCGTTTAATACACAATTGTATGTTTTTTGTACATGTATGTAGCGCTTAAAATACTTTGTAATTAAAAGGAAATGTACAGTATTAGCGGTAAATGATCAATAACCTTTGAAAGTTTAAATTGATTATAATATATTAAAGTAACTTGATTGTACAAAGTCTTATATAAAATAAGTATAAAATGCACCACTGCGAACACCTTCCGTTTTAACGAGTGCACTTTGATTAATGGGCCCGATGTTATCTAGGGAATGTTAATTGAAAGTTTATTTTATGTATTAAACTTTATTATTATTTCATTGCTCTTTAATGTATGAATATTTGCATCATTAATGACGCGTATTAACTCGTCATATCTAGAATCTAGATAGATATTATTAAAAACAGAAATGCTGTTTTTATTCTTGTTTAAATGATCCGATCGTTTGAAATGGAATTTTTTACTACAAAAATGATTAGCAGAAAGATTAACGTATCTGAATAAATTTAAGATATATCCGAATCAATATCACGCGAGAACATAATTTGACTGCTTCAGATTCTAACAAAAAATCGATTTGCAAGCACACGCAATCGTCTCACTTATATTTAAATAATGTATCTCTTCAACCTTATTGATACATATAAAATTACAGGTCTCGCTCAAATGTTAAGTGCCGAACTTAAACAATTATGAAGCTATAACACACGTCGCGAAAACAAATTCGACCACTGAAGATCTTTCTCCGCGATATCGGAAAGCCAAAGGCAATTTATTGACTTAATATATATTTCTTAACATGTAGCGATTTTTATTCGAAGCCGCAGGTGTGGTTAATGAATAAAAAGGCTTATAGATAGGTATAACTCAGTTGCGCAAGCCAGTACACGGTCCGAAAGAACTTTCAAAAGCTATAGATACTGTGAAATCAACGAACGCTCGTGCGGCGTTTCTTGTTAATTATTCCTCAGCTTCGGTCACGATTATTTCAAATGCAGGCTCATCTCAACACGAGATACGTGTATGAGAAATTTTCTAATCAACGCTTGCATTAATTTTGTACCAAACATTCGGCAGACGCGAATTTTCGAGACTGATATCAAAACATTTTCACCGATCGCGTGACACTCCCTTTTGCCCGCGGGTAACATTTCTGAAATCGTTTTGACTGTTTTGAATATCAGAAATTCTTGCAATCGATTTAGGTATCAGCAAGGAAATAAGGCGAGTTATTATTGGAATGGGACCGAGATGATAATTTCTAAAGATATCCGTAGGCGAAACTGTTGTTCTCGCGACCGAGTCCACCTGCCCGCTTTGATTTATTATGGATTCAGTATTAATTTGATATCCCTTTTTGCTCCAGCCCCTTAAGCGATCGGAACGAGAAGGTACGACCAGTCCCCATTATACGTGCTCTCAGACGAATCATAATTGCATATGAGACCACGATAATATATACGATGCGATTATAAGCTCTATTTACACATCAACGATAGCATCTTGTAATTTTTGCGAAAAATTTATTCGTTAAACTGCAAATTACTTAACAATTTTGTGCTGATTTCGTTTTAAAATCAGCAATTCGATCAGTAAATGCATTATGTAATGTAAATGTTAAATATATTATGTACCTCAGGTGAAGCTTACTGTTTTCTCTTGGCCCTAGTAAGTACAATTTGATATATCAAAAAGATACAAACGTAAAAGTAATGGTGGGAACTCCTATGTCGTATTACCGATGGAATTTGTTAACCTTTGATGAGTATTCAGAGGTGTTCGTTTTATCAAACGTAATGTTATCTTAATTTAGAAAAGTGTAAACGTTGTATAGATAACGTCGTCAAAATTAACTTGGAAAGTGTTATAGGACAAATCTTGAAACAGTTTGAATAATTTGTCTCTACCTTTTAGAAAGTAAGTGCTACAAATAAAGAGAACAACTTAAAGGTGGTAAATAAAGTGAACGATTTATTTCAATGAAGCTATAGCTAAGAGTTATGAACATAAAGATTATTCTGAGAATCGCAAATTTGGCGCGAATTGCATGTCCTTGAAAGGTCAAGACGTCATCACGTAGTTTTTCTCCGAGTTATTAATTACGAGCCGAGAGTAATACCTGGTATTATACTCCAGGCATCTTGATTATAAAGGCAATCGGACCATAATGTCTTATACGATAAAAACAATGCACAATCATATTTGGGTGACGTGGTGTCATACATTAATATTTCAAATGATTAAGAACATAAAAACACAGATCAATTTTAAATTAGATGTGAACAAAATTATAATAAAATACTTTTGCAGAATCTATGTTAAGATTTAATACAACTATTTGCAGTTACGAAGTTATGTTCCAAATTTATAAAAAGTCAAATAGTTAATGGTCTATTGAACTGCAACAAAAGAGCTCTAGCAGTATAAAAAAACGAAATAGTTCAGTAATAACACAATCGAATAAAGTAGCGTTAGCAAAACAGGCGCGGCTGAAACATTTGTTATTATAATACAATTTTAATACCGCATACAATTCGTAATAATTGAATACTTTTAAAATAATAAAGCTATTCTTCTTATAAGTTAAATTCTATAGACGAAAAAACTATTTTGTAAATAATTATACATAATTGAAAAAGGCTTTGAACAATCTACTTATTATTCTTTCAAATTGTAAGCATAATGATCGTTGAAGACATACTTTAGAGTATAAATTGAAGAAATAATCTTTTTTTTCTGACCGTACCAACTTCCATTACCGTCTCAGACTCCAATAGAAACGGATGAATCATCATTTTTAAACTAATTACGACGGAGTAAAAAACGCGTAACCTAATGCGAGACGAAGCCTCGAATGGGTATTAAGATTCATCAAAAATCACTAAGTCCGTGATTCCTCTACGCTTGATTTCGTTTTTATATTTTGATTGGAAACCAGAAATGGTTTATTGAATGGCAATTTAATTTTAATCTCGGATTACCTTGACAACTAAAACGGTTGCTTGGATTAGATTTTTTTTGTGTAAGCGCTTTGTGAATATGAAAACTAATCTAGCGTTCTGAAGATCTTTGTCTGTGATGGCAAAAGCAATGCGTAATTTTAAAATCAATTATAAGCTCTATTGATTACTTTTATTTGAATTGAAGTTTTGCACAAGGTTTACAATATTTTTGTCTGTGACAGTCTATGAAAAATATCTCTTATTGAAAAATGTAAAACACTCGAAATGAACTTTTTAGTGTTAACTGACTTTACAGTACGTATTTAAGAATAAAGAGAGTTTGACATAATCATTCGTAACATTCAAAGTTATCTATATACATATATAAAACTCAAAGGTGACTGATATAAGTGATCTATCAACGCACAGCCCAAACCACTGGACGTATCGGGCTGAAATTTGGCATGCAGGTAGATGTTAGGACGTAGGCATCCGCTAAGAAAGGATTTCCCGAAATTCTTGCGGGAACGGGGAAAAACGGGGATGCACGTACAAAGTCGTGGGCGGAAGCTAGTTACGTATAAAGGTAGATTTTATTGAGATATTAAAAACCTCAAATCACTAAAGCCGATGACCAAATGAAAGACGTAATATTTTTTATTTAAATATGTATATCAAAGGATTAGATTTATACTAAAATAAGAATTTTAATACATAGCTTTATTATGGAACTATACAATATATTTGACGTATACAAGTAATAAAACATGCTATTAATTATTATTTTAAATACGAAAGAACCGCCTGGCTTTTTATAGAAACAATAAATCTATATTTTATTGACGGCTCGATTTACGTTGTGGGAACTTTTTTAAATTGATTAATTAAATTTTTTAAGGAGATCTTCTGTTATACTGAATAAACGAGTTTAATTTCTCATCAAAAGTATAGCTTTAGTTATTATGTTAAGGTATGTATCTGTCTGCGTATATCCAACAAAATGTATGGTACGGAAAAGCACATTACGTGAAAAAAATCTTGCATATAACACCAGTCTAATTTATTTTTTTCAACCATAACGTGAACCATGAAAGCATAGCACTAACACCGTGTAGTTGCTTAAAATATTCTATCAAGATAAGATTCCTAGAAGCATACTACGATTTAAAAGTTATATAAATGAACAATTTCCTAGTATCGCGGCGGATGCGGCCACACTCGGGTTAACATCTGCAACTTGAGTTACACCGGCTGCCTGTTGCGTGCATATAAATTGGTTGTTTACTTACTAGGATCAGTGTTGTAGAAAATTAATATGTGTACTAATAGATACCAGCCTTATAATTAACCTTTATAAAATAAATTGCAAAAGCAGTAGCAGAATATTAAAGACGGAAAAAGCTACGGTTGGTACCTACAGGAATAGCTTTTATTATTGAGTATGTTTTTGCAGTAATACATGTACATTGTACAAGTATTGTTGCATTAATGTAGTGTCGACTCAGTTGAATAAAACAAATTTGTAACACTAACCTGTGGTCCCGTAGATGATCTTGTCGTCTGAAAGCTTTTCCACAAATATCACAGGAGTAAGGTCTCTCATCTGTGTGCGTCCTTTCGTGGATCAGTAAATTGTACGACTTTGTAAATTGTCGATTACAGAATTTACATATAAACTGCTTCTTCGGTCTAGACGCTCTGCCAGGAGCTCGCAATAATCGTCTGTCGAGGTGTGGATGCATTTGATGAGGACCAGCTCCCGGTGGAAATAATCCTGCCCCAGGAAAATTGAAACTATTCGCTGCTGTAGGTGACGGCCCCGGTGCACCAAGAAAAGCTCCTGGAGGGCCATAAATAGGAGGCTGCGATGATCCATCCGAAATCATTCCTTCAATTGATGATGTCCTGTGGTGAGGTAAAAGCATCGCAGCCGCTGCCTCTCTAAGAGCCACTTCTTTTCTCTTTTCAACCATCATAGCCATCAAGTCGAATGAATTTCTCTTATTGAATGTTCCAGAAGCTCTATCCGGTGAACCTTTAGAAGGTTCAGGTCTTTCTCTATCCATCATACGTTCCCGTTCGATAATTTCTGAAGGGATTAATGCTGGATGCATTTCATTAGGGTACATAACGGGATGCATTGCTCTGGTTGGTACAACAGGAACAAAAGCAGATGATTCTCTATGCGTAGATGTTAGGAGAGCACCCGTGGTCATCTGTCTATGGTATGGTAGTGGTGGTGAGTCAAAGTTTGCAGGGTTTCTGCCATTTGACGAGGGTCTCTGCGCCGCCCTTTCAGCTGAGCTCGCGAGGAACTGATCATGTCTGGAGCGCAATGGAGCATTGACAGGACTATCGGGTACTGGGCGAGGTGTTGACGCCCTTGTTACTACAGTTGCGTTTCCACTAGTATCCGACATAACGTCTTCAAGTCATCTGAAATAAAAACAAGCTCAGATTAATTTTAAGATAACTTTAAAATGTTGATGAATGGCGAAGGATGATTACACTAAAACTAAAAATGTACATTGCAGTTAGATATGTAAATCGTATTTAAATTTCAATCTTAATAGCATGCATAAAGGGCAGTAAAGTTTTGTTTAGACTACACATTCATAATACTCCCAAAATTTAGATGTCGATGTTAAGTCATGAATAATAAGATTGTCTATAAAACCGTGGTTATTTAGCCGACTGGTCGCGACAACCCACAGCTACACTTGATTCTTATCTTTACGGCTCTCACTCGCTCCTCGGCTAACGATATGAGTTTAGTTCGCTAACTCGACACTTACAGGTGCTGAACATTTAGATTTATGGATCGAGACACATGTTTAATTAAGTAGCTTATTGTCTTGGCTATTACCATGGAACCGTATCATTTCTCACGCGATCCACCTACGCTTTTTCACAACTGGGCTTCACTTTTCGCGGATGGATAGCAATTTCTATTGTCAAACAGAGTTAAGTGTTTGTTTCGAAAGTTTTATTGGCTCTTCTACCTTTCTAGTTAAAGAAACATTTAGATGAAGAATTAATGAGGCACAAAATATACAACTGTTAGATATTTGGAGATTTTGAGAAGTATTTTAACAAAAATTTAAGCTTTAATAACATTAAATGTAATTGTATATAACAAGTAAATTATCTACGCCAAAAATAACATTAATGTTTCCTCTTTACACTTTTATTTTTGCATTACCGTCTTCTAACAAATCCATAAACGTATTTCATTGTTTTGCTTTATTTACAAACTTTATAATTATGTTAATGGATTCTGTATCTCATGAATCATTCAACAGTTTATACAGAATAGTATCGTTTCTTAGCTTCTGGTGATATCGGGAAATGTTAATGACGACCGGATTTCGGCTCCGAAAGACATATATACGTCCATATTTGATACGTCGCTATCGATAGCTTATACGAGATATTTCTTAAACTTATTTCGATAATAAATAACGAACGTAAAATATTGCCCTGTCGTTTATTAATTGCTTATTCTCTAAATATTTTTAATATATGTATAATTTAAATGGATTGGGTGATTTGCATGAAAATTCTTGATATTTTATATTTGGAAATTATGGCTTTATATTAGGTAATTTAAGAAGCTGGGACAAGTGTTAGACCGTTTTGTTTGTACAACAGTAATAACCACTGAAAAGATTGCTATTCTGAGATTTACGATTTGTCCGACTGTTCCCAACTGAAAGGAACATCATGGCTCGTGACAATAAAACATCTTCACCGTATTTACTGCCTTGCGCTTAATAAACGATGTTGTCTTTAGCTTTCCGGTGTACATTTCTTCTATGCATATTATTCTAAAGATATTATTCTAAAGTCTTATAAAATTAATGTGTTGTTATTTAAAAAGTTAATTAAAAACAGTGAATTATTTATTAATACCCCTTGAAGCCAAATGCGAATGATCACTTAATATCATTTAAGGTCAGTAAACATCGCACGGCGGACACTCAGGGTACGGTATCACAATGCGTTTAAAAATAAAACAAGCCCAAAGATAAGTTACAGCAAGTAAATAAAGATTAATCTTAGAATCAATTTATTCAAGCGAGATGGAAAAGGCGAGCGTACCGGGGCTACATTTCACTGCATGTTGTCCGTTCTACCGTAAAAGCCTTCTGATTCACCGTCTCCCTCACTCCCATGGCATTGATATCTGCCTCTCATTCACACTTAGGCAACGGCTGATCGAGTTTCTACCATCTTACTTGCTCTAAAGCTGTAAAACTACTTTTATCTCTCTTTTGGTCCGGGGATCTTAAGATATGAAAATGTATGCAAGAGCTGTAGTGAGCAATAGTTTTTTAAATGTAATGATAGACGTAAACATTTTTTAGAGACATAAAATTGGATATGTTATTATACATGTTTAAAATCGACGACATCGATAGAGAAACAAAATTAGAAAACGATTTTTCGTTGGTTCGATTTAGGTTGATTACGGAAAATCAAAAAAATATTCGTGAAAAAAAAATCATATAGGTAAACGGTACGTACCTACGGATTTGTTACAAAAATAGCTAAAATGTGACAATCATTAAAAAGTTTTACAATATTAGTACAACGACGTCATATACGTTATTCTACATCTAATCTTTATTGACATACAAGTTGTATTTTTAATGAGCAAAGATATAGTGTACACGATAGAGCTAATTATAAATTGAAATTGTACTATTAAATCGTATGAAAATTTATGGATCGAGATCTGCCTCTACACACTTGTAGTCTATCTGCGAATTCACACTGAATATTTAATTTCACTCTGGATTTTATGCAGGTTGACTATTATTAACATATTAAAGGTATCATGCATTATGTAACCGTGAGAATCATAAACATATTACTAATCTTAATTTGTTTACGCATAAAACTCTTTAAAGTTCAGGTATGGTAAGGATAATAAATATTACGGAGTCAGGTGGTAGGTATATACGCAGAATCAGATTATCTGGGTTCCTCAATTCGGTACAAGCTTTAAATCAACGGTTTTCGGAACCCGTCCCCGCTCCAGTTCGTTAATTTGTTTTTAATGGGTAACTTGGGGTTGTTGACTTGTGATTTTAAATATTTCTACACTTGTAATAAATAAGATAACTCATCAGTCATCAGCAACATCGTTTTGATTTTACTTTTTAATTGTATTCGTTTTCTTAATTAAAATATCGTATAAATGACGACATTTAAGATTTTATATTCTTTTCGTGACAAAATATATATTATAAAGGTGTAAATTACTATTTTTATGAAAATGAAGTGCATTTTAATGTTATAAACTATGTGCAGTAAAACTCACATAATATATTACTCCATCCTCCATGCGTTGACTAAATCTTTTATTTCATGTTCAGCACACGTCTGAACCTACAGTATGCCACGATAGAAAACTGATATTTTTTATTTAAGAAGGCCTTAAAACGTCCACTTTATAAGAAATATAATCAAAATAACAAGTGTCTAACATGACAGGATACTACTGCGTACATAGTGGAATTGCATTTCGCTACTTATGATATCTAACATTATCATTCATAGTGCAATTAACCTATTAAAGTGGCGGCATTGATGAAAGAGAATTTAGGAAGTCCCTTTCCTCTTTTATTAATAACTGGCCTGATTATTAATTTGTTATCTTGATATTTGATTATCACTTATCAAAATCAAACAATCTTGATGTACAAATACCGAATTGGTATATGGGATACAATTAGGTTTAATGGTATTTTACGTGGAATTCTTTTTTGGTGCCGCAAGGTTGCTGTTGTAATGATAAGTAATAACGAAGCATATGTCAGATTAGATTACATTATCAGTTAATGTACAGATTAACTACCATTTGCTGGTACTGAGCACGTTTCTACTGTGTTGTATGAGCAGACACCTCTATGTAGAGGCAAACAATCCTATTCAAACATGGGACAAGGTTTATTTACGTTCTTTTGTGCACTTCAAAAGTTGAGGAAATGAAGGTTTCTTCAAATGCATTTACAGCAATGTGTTATGAAATTATCTTAATCAAATACGGATTATATTAGAGGTAATAAGTTACGTATTATTTGATGCAATGACACTGTAAAAACGACTACAAAAGCTGAACCAAACTCCACAACCATGTGTTATTGATTTGTAGAGCTGATAAACATACAGCTTTCTAATTGCAAAAAAACTATTCTTTACAAAAAGCATGCTACTGGGCTTAAAGGGCAGATGTGCTAGTCAATCGGTGTTAAGGCAATTTGTGATAGCATTGCATAGTAAAATCACCTGCATATTTTATTGGAGCATAAAAGTCAGCTGCGTAAGCGGTTGCCCATTAAATTGTTTAATCGTATCGAATGACAGCTATGATACAAGTTATTATTATTAACATCTGGCATTAGTTTTATTGCGAATATTTATAATTAATACATGAGATGGGTCGATTTTTATTATCCAAATGTAGAGCCATGAGGCATTCTATCCTATCAAGCTACATAATGAATTATATATATACTTTTATTTTCCCTATGAGTAAAAGTGTAGATTAAGGAGCAAACTTAAATGAGCTATTACAACTCTACAATTAAATGAAATAGTAAGGAAATACATTTAAAAACTAATGAATCAACTCTATCGGCTCTACATTAGAGTTTTTACTAACATTATTGTAATTCGTTAGCGTGAACATATTTACAAACTGTAGTTACATATACAAATGACACAATGTCTCCTTGGACACCTTGTCAATGACGGTAGTTGTACAAAACAAAACGCAGGCGGTCGATAACCGCAAACTCGAAACTTGCCGGTGTCCATTACACGTTAACGAGAAGCCTTGCTTATACCGCGTGCAAGCCTTTGCATACAAAAATAAACTTACATAAAACATTGGCTCTTTGAATAGCTTTTATAAAACGATGAAACCAAGTGAATACATTTATTTAATAAGGCATTTAACATGCATGTAGACATAAGCGCATGCGCGCTCTACAATTTTTTTCATATTCAACGAATCTCTGTGCATATTTTATATCTAAAAACAATAATAGAAATGTAACTGTAAATAGTTTTAGCATTTCAGTAACTAATTTAAATGTTAATCTGTTAAGCTCTTAAATAATAGAGATTAGCACCTCATAATTTTCCACAAGACAATGAGGCTACTGATAATTGTAATTACTGTAACACAGTGGCACGAGGCATACAAAAAGAACAATAGCATTTAACCGCAGACCGTTATAAAAGGTATCGTTTTCTTGGGTGGTATTTTTATAATAAAATAATAAACATGCATGGCGCAGTCACGAACTAGTAGGATGTGAACATATGACTATGAAAATAAAACAGGTAGCGACGTAAAGCGCACCCTGCCTACCCAATTTATTCCACATCCGTTGTATTAAATTACGTATTATATAAAAAAAGGACTCACAAGTCGACGGGTCGTCCGATCGATCACTAGACACTTCTACCCTCAGAAGTCAGGTAGTCGTCCACAAAGTTTACAAACCGAGGGTCCGCGTGGAACAAAGGTTCATTGCAATTTTTTGTCACATTACACAGTCTAACCACAGTGACTCCAACAGGTGAATAGGAGATTAGTGGATGTGCACACAACAATAGACGCACTGTACAGGCCATAAAACAGTTAATAGACACTGGCGAAGAGTTATTACCGACACGAGATGTTTTAATCATCGATACACTATCATCACATCACTGTTCGAGTTTTTGCACTGTAATCCGCTCATATAGTTATGTGTGTTGCACTCATTTTGTGGTTGTAGAGTCAGGCGAAGCGAATGCGTGTGCGCAGGCGCGCGGCGGTGAGGCGTAGAGTGCGCGTACTACTGTGCCCACGTCGTCGGAGGCAGTAGCGCTCCCGTAGCGGCCCCGCACGCCGCGCCCCGCGCCCGCCCGACGCAGCCTTATGGCTGGTTCACACTTTGATTAGTGCGAGTGCAGGTGATGAGTAGTACTACGTGTGGACAGCGACTGTTTAGTGCGAGTGTTTAGTAGGCTGTGTAGTAAAGTGAATAGAAGCGTGTTCTATTTTTTTGCGAGTGGACTGCGAGTAGCCACGTCCCGCGCGCCCTCCCTTCCCCCTCACTCGCAGCGTGCCTGCACTCGCACTAATCACCTGCACTCGCAGTCAATTGGACACTACTCGCACTACACACCTGCACTCGCACTAATCACCTGCACTCGCAGTCAATTGGACACTACTCGCACTACACACCTGAACTCGCACTAATCACCTGCACTCACACTAATCAAAGTGTGAACCAGCCATTACTTTTTACTTCGAAGGCAATAAAAAGGGAAGGATATCGTTGTTTTGTTTATTTTACGTGTTAGTAGCTTATAAGTCGTGTAAATTAACGCCACCCTCGAATGTTTGGTTCCACGTGGATTTTGTTCCCACTCGCTAATAATTGAAAAAATATGTATTCTTTACTTTTCAAATTATCAAGTCTAGGTTTCGATAAATTCCAAACATGAATGAGGGATTCAAATAAAACGAATTGTGTATTTTTCATAATTTATTACAACGAAATCTATTTTTACAATCACATAAATTTCAAAAATTGTCCACATTAACGTAACATTCAATAATTTTCCAACGCCACGTGTAACCGTTTCCATTTTCTTTTTTATTTCTGTTACAAAATGACTTACAACACATAGAAAACCTAGGTACAATATTATTAAAGCGGTGATGTAAATAAACTTGATATTATTAGTCGTATCGTAAAATTATGCTAAACTGTAATTAAAAAGACAATATTAAAGAACTTAAGTAACGACATTGAAATTTCCATTCGTTTAAATATTCTCTTATGAACACATATTACATCTTGTATTTTAAATATCGATAAATCTGTTAAATATGAATAAAATCATTATATAATTAATATTTTATGTTAACGTGCATTTATATTCTTTATAATCTTAATATCTCTTCGAATTCGTACCTTACGTCTCACGCTCAATAATTTTAAAACACTCACTATTGTAAAAGGCTACTCTAGAAAGCATTTACGAAGTCTGTTAACAAGTCTTTTTTTATTTATTATTTATATATATTTGAGCTTTAAACATTAACTATATACAATTTCACTTCGATTATTCTTTCCTATTATTTATCAATTTTAATGCACTATTTAATAGTCACCTAATATGGACCACAATCTAAGGGTAGGTATTTAACAATAATATCGAATACTCAATGCATCGTTTAATACATTTAAAATCATTTTACAATAGGTACATGAAAACGTATTTTTATGAATATGTACATAGGTATCACATGTACCGTATTGAAATCGAAATCGTTAACACTAAGTACACATAAAAATTTAAATCTTCAAAAAAGTAGAACTTAATATGAATAATATGTAATACATATTCTTTATTTCCTATATTGGCACGTCAATACAATTAACAACTTATTTGTAAAAGCTTATAAATCTGACTCTACATTTTGGCGTCTAAATTATACATTTTTGATGACACATTTGCTCACAATGTCTATCTATATCTAAATTATTATATATTTTCTACAAATATCAATGATCCACTTATTCCTCCATCATAACAACTACTGATAAGTTTTTGTTTTGGTAAATATTCGTAATATAGGTAATATATTTTATAAGTCTTCACGTATAGTTTATTCGAAGATGTAATGTAAACCATCTTTAAAAAGTCATGGCCGAGATTGTTCCAACAGCACAAAGATCATGTATTTATAATATTTATGAATTATTTAATATAAAATACTTTGGTATTGAAAATTGTCTATACTCGTTATGAAAATAATTCAATAAAATTCATTGTAAATTTAAATACCGTCAATTATAACTTTTAATTAAATCTGATTATTTTTACGCAAAAATAATTAAATTGCAACAGTAAATAACATGACTTTATATATTTCATCCTTCTGTTTTGAAATAGAATTATTAAAATGAAAACGCAGTATCCTGCACAATTACTTCGAAACATAATTATTATTTATTTTATGCTCCATATCTATAGGTGGAAATCTCTATAACTTTTTCGCTCAAAAAGAGGTTCTATGTTTAAAATGTAATTCAATAAGTTGTTTTAGGTTTTAATACTAGCAAATGATCATTATTCATTGTCAAGAAATGTGAATCCTCTTATTCATAAAAATAATTTCAGGAAAGAAAAGACTGGAAAAATTAGAGTCCATTTTATTTATGTATTTAATCTAAAATTTTAAGATACTTTCGTATGATATTTATTTATTAGGGCATGCATATCTATTTGTTTAAAATTCAAGGTAGAGTTGTTAGTATTGTCAATGTATTTGGCAATATACTTTTCAGGTAATAAAAATAAGTTATCAAAGTGTGACAATTTTTTTTCTGGTAAATGTTAATTTTAGTTCTTTCAAAGGGTGAAAAATTTCCCCATCATCCCAGGATTTTTAAGAGTGGAACTTTATCGTTGACACAAAAAATTGTAGTGATTATTTTTGCTCAAAGTACATCAAGTTAAAACTTTTTAAAAAATAATAGGAGACAAATTATTACAAGATACATATCATGAGATCTTAACAGATTTCAATCAAAAGGATTTAACGATGCTTTTTTTCTGCCACTTTTCTGTAATGAGTATCAAGTATAATATTATTACTATTATATACTTTATGTTGCTTAATCTAATCAATGTTTTTTATATTTTTGTCATTTTTCTACTTAGGTATAGCGATAAAGAATTGATAAAATAGAGAAAGGTTTAAAATAGATCTTATTAAACTGAAAATATTTAATTCAAAACCAATTAGATAAGTAAATTTCTAAATAAAAATAAATAAAACCTTTCTGTTCATCTCTATATTGGATAGATTACCTCTCCATCAATCCAACCTCTCTTAGAATCTTTAGACGGCTTTCGCTCATTTATGGGCACAGTAAAAGTAGAATGATTGCATCGGAATTATTGATAATAATCAATTTATCTTTATTACATCAAAGTAATTTTACAAATCATTTTATAATTCTTGATTTGATATTTTTATATTTCATTCATTCGATAAATATATCTAATTTTTAAATATTTTATTTTATTCTTCAACAAGATTTAAAGCTACGCTATGTTTAGATATTATTCGATGCGTCGTTGCTATGTTTTTTAAAGTAAATCATTTCCAAAGGATTGAATTGAATATAATATTTATATATTATAGTTAATAATTCTTAATAAATAAATTCTAAAATTTCTTAACGATTACTAATTCTCTGTTTATAATATTTTAAAACGTAAATATATTTATAAGCTTTTAATAATGTGTTTTGTCTCCATATGGTTTAGCAGGTAAAACTTTAGGACGGGTGTTATATTAATACAAATATCATATAATACTATAATATTTAATAAAGAACCGATACTAACCAAACGAATAATATGTAGATAATCAAAATTTATCATTAAGGTATCATATTTGATAAAAATTTTACCCGTAGATGTGATGAGTCAATAGCAATTCTCGACTAAAGTAACGTATAATGTGTAATATTCATACAATAACGACATAATGAAATAATAAAAGTAAATAAAACAAAAACATAAAATAAAATTATATTTGCGACGTTCATACAATTTCGAAAGAATCCGACATGAAATATGTTCGTCAACCGGCCTTCATCCATCTGTCTATTGAGTACTCTAGGGCTGCCATCCATCTGTAAAAAAAAATATTTGAATATAATAAATCATTATTATTGTATTATTGAGAAGGAAGTCTTTTGCTGGACTTAAATAAGTAAACAAGATAAGTAAAACAGTCGTATTTATAGGTACGTTATGGATCTGATTACTTTATGGAAAGTTTCTTTAAAAAATTGATTATGATAGAGATTATGAAACTTCATTACACGTTAACATTATTTAATCGCACGAAGCCTTTGAATCTCGCGTCGTGATCGAATATATTGAAATCATAAAAATCCTTCTTTATAAAGTACTAGCTTTCCGCCCCGGGCTTCGCCCGCGCAGTTTAAGAAAAACCCGCATAGTTCCCGTGGGATTTCCGGGATAAAACCTATCCTAAGTCCCGGGGTAAAAAGTAGCCTATGTCCTTTCTCGGGTATCAAAATATCTCCATACCGAATTTCATGCAAATTGGTTCAGTAGTTTAGGCGTGATTGAGTAACAGACAGACAGACAGTTACTTTCGCATTTATAATATTAGTATGGATTTGCCTGGTATAAAAATAAATCTCATAGAGGCCCATGTGACATGTCCCAGTAGTGGGAACGTATACGGCCTGATGATGACGATGATAATGATAAATCTAAAAACAAAGCAAACATCCACCCTATAACATCACACTATCTACACTCAAAGCCTCCTCTTGTCCACCTCGGACTTCACAAATCTCTTATCCTGCCTTGGGCTTTTATTTTCATTATAAAAATTAAAATCATGATTTTAATTGAAGTGAAACTTCTTTATCGGGGTTGGAAAAAAATTTATTGTAACATTTTTTCGTTACGCGTGACATTTTTCCGTTACGCGCCATCTTTTTCTTATCCCTACCACGCGTGATTCGACGTATTTCTGTAAAGTTGCATATTATAGTAAATTATTTTTTGAAAAATAAGGTCATAAAGAAGTTTCACTTCTTACGTCTGTACACTAGTACACGCACACATTTTTTTTATTTATAGCCCTTTGAATGTCATAAAACTAAAAATCAAACAAGAACCCATCCCTATAACATGACACTATCAGTACACAAAAGCCTCACCGCTTCCTGTCCATCTCGGACTCGGTGTGGAAGTAGAAGTGTCTCTGGTTGGGCTCGCTGGGCGCGGCCTCGAACGCGAACTTCTTGCCGCCCGCCGCGCACCCCGACACGCGGTACCCGTGCAGGCACGCCATGCCTACACAATACATGGATACAGGGTTTGTTATAGAAAAAAAAAACGGGAGTGCTGGCAGAAGTGAAAACTTGATTATTAACGTTGAGCAATGAGCATGTTTGATATCCATCCGTCTTACGCTTTTTCGATCAGGTCACGTGTCCTGACGATTTTATACCCAACGCCGCTGAAGAAGTTTTCACTTCAAAAATATTCATTTACTAGCTTTCGGCCCGCGGCTTCTCCTGCATTTTCAAAGAAAAACCCGCACAGTTCCCGTTCCCGTGGGATTTCCGGGACAAAATCTATCCTATCTATGTGTTAACACATAACACATGCTCTTTTTCTTTATTTGTTAATCATGTGAAAATTACTTTCTGGAACGATCTTGCTGCTAGAAGGCTATAAGTGTATTATAAAATAAATAGTGCGCAAACTGTGTTTGGAATATCCTGTTGGTGTTGGATTACCAATACTTTTATAAATTTTATAACTTTATATAAGATTTTGAAATAGTACTTCACGCGCACTACCAAACGCGCTCTTGCTGTTCCCATCGCTATAGAAGTAGAGACACGCGTCCTT
>CAJQZN010042443.1:0-17963 GCA_907164685.1 Colias eurytheme | reverse complement strand
CACTTGGAGCCGAGCTTGATATTCCATATTGTCACTTATCCCCATAGTCATAAGCACTATTTTCCCACAGCAATACTTACCAAAGGCGCTCTTGCTGTTCCCGTCGCTATAGAAATACAGGCATGCATCTTTCAGTACGCAGTATCGCTTGGCCCACGACTTCCACTTGGAGCCGAGCTTCATGAGGTATCCGAAGCAATCCGGCCGCGGGATCGATGAAGGGGGCAACTTCATGTTACGTATTGTCACTTCGAGCCAGCCGTCTCGCTGTTTGAAATTACATAATTAGAATTTTTTTGATAAAAATATTTCAGAAGTTAAAGTAATAAAAAAGCTTATCAATCATTGAAAAAGCTCAAAAGTTTTGCTTTAGTAACACTATTTAATACAAAATATTGACGAAATTTGTTTACAGTTAAGATTAAAGAAGATATTTCGTTTATTAATAATTATGAAAAACTCAAATAGTTTAGCTCTACCCTCTTTCTCTTTTTAAACCCTCCCCTCAAAAATAAAACTGGTAATTTATTCGATGCATTTACAATTATTCAGATTGAAGAATGTTATTTAAATTACTACTAATTTATAAATGTTTTACAATTTCATAAAAAAAACCTTTTTCCTGTTTAAGAATTTACTGCGAATATAGAGCTAAGCATTTATTCTTCAAAATGCAAGTCGGTAACAAAAATACGCGACCTCCAAAATTGAACGACTTTCGAATGCTACACTGAACTTATCTATAACAATAAACCATTACAACCTAATTCCTTTACATACAATTCTTGTTTGTAATAACATCAATATCTTATTGTTGAACTATATTATGTTTATAATACAATGTAATGAAATGTATTACGTAAAATATCAAATTGTATAAGTGACATCTATGTTTCAGTATTAGAACTAATATGCAACCAAAAATGATCACAAATGCTTAAGTTTCCATGTGTGAACGAGACAAAGACAAAACTGAGTAACGCCATCTTGTAGATACTTTTGACATAATTTTAGTATTTAAATAGTAACAGATGTATTATTAATTATGATCTGTTTGTTTGTTCTATTTAGGTGATTCTTACCAAATTGATAGTGTCATAGAAATTGATTGAAATAAAAAAATCATTCGAATTTTTCTACTCTACCACAGAATAGTTAATAGTACGGACTCTACCACGATTTTTCATAAAGTGACATCTCGTGATCGCTGTCGCAAACTTAAGTTTCTTAATGTATAGTATAGAGCTTTGCCTCAAATTGGAAACCGTGAATTACATTGCATTGCAGAAATATTCGAATAATACTATTATTATTAGCTTTTGTAATGCATGTTTTTTATTGGATAATTAAACTGGTCCGAATTGAAAATCTTTCGGTGTTAGATAGCCCATTTATCGAGAAAGGCAGAAGGCTGTATACTGTATAGGCTATATATTTACAGGAGCGGAGCCACGCGGGTGAAACCGCGAATCGCAGCTAGTAAAAATATTTTTGACAAGAAAATATTCTGAAAGGTTTTATAAAATTCGTGTTTCTTCATCATTTCGAACGGTTTTTTTGTTGTGGAATCTTGTGATATTTCCAGAGGCCATTATTTCATATTGTTTCAGTTTACAATGCAACGTCGTATGACCATGAATCTGATAGTTTAAGGTAATTGCGTGGGGCAACTCTTTGTTTTGTCTTTGTTTTATCTCTTCATCGGTGCGTCACTTGTATAGCATAAACGTGTCTCTATATTATATATATTGTCTTCTATTATTTTGGTGTTTTAACAATTAGGAACGTGGAAAAAACATCTGGGTCTGTTTGTGTGAATTTGTGACTGTTTGAAAGAGCACGCGAATTATTATACGATTTGCGACTCAAGTGTCGTATGTGTGTATGCATCTCGACGCGGTACAGCGTATGTGTCCTCTGTATCATGTGTGTGTGTTTTTTTTTATTATAGAGGGAAAAAAATAATATTAAGTATCTCAGGTCAAGGTCTGCGACCTGGTATGTCGGTCTCGATCATGGTCTTATGGTCCATACCGACTAAAACAACCCTCTTTCTCATCATAAATATCATGACGTGTGTGTGTGTGTGTGTGTGTGTGCGTCTCCACGCGAGACCGCGTACGTTTCCTCTGCGTGTATTGTATTGTCTATGTGTGTATGCATCTCGACGCTGTACAGCGTACGCGATTTCTGCATGTCATGTGTATACTATATTATATTTCATGGCACCGCGAATGAGTCCTCTGCGTGATCATATTACGAGTGTGTATATGCCCTGCGTGCCCAGTGCGTGAGTGTGCATATTTATTTTAGGTTGTGTATCTATATTATGTCTCCTCAAGGAAGTATTTAAGTGTCTATCTCCACATAGTATACGTACATGGCCTCTGCATGTCATGTGTGTGTGTGTGCGTATGTACGTTTCCACTTTCCACGCGGGACCACATGCGTTTCCTCAGCGAGTCAAGTTTCATATGTGTGCATCCAACGGTATTGCGTACGTGTCCACTGCATTCAATGTGTGTGTGTGTGAGTGCGTGTCTCAACCAAGAAGCTTATATCTAATATACTGGAGATTTCAGTATGAACATTAAATTGTAACAAGAAAATATGACCTTGAATGACGCCTGTATGTTTTTTTATCCCTTTCACACCTAACTTGCCAAGTTGAAATCTCCAGTGTATTAGATATAAGCTTCTTGGTCTCAACAATGTGGTGTATGCATGTGTGCGCACCTGATTAGTCGCGTCAATAGCGTGTGCGAGTACAGCGCGCCACCTGGCGGAGGCCTCGGGCGAGTCAGCGGCGAGGCGGAGACGCGCGCCGCCGCCGCGCTGCAAACGGAACCCGTGCGGCCGACCCGCGTCCTCTTCGCTGAGCTGGTAGTTCACTAGCATGAGAGCGCCCACGGGGTGGATGCTCTGTAAATACATGTTATAGAGTCAATATGTTTCTGAAGTTTTGCATAAATGGGTATGAATTTAAGCTGGAAGTGATGAGACAAAATTATTAATCCACAGATTTTTGTAACACGCGTGAATTAATCTTTACTAATATTATAAAGCTGAAGAGTTTGATTGTTTGTATGAACGCGCTAATCCGATCCGATTTGAAAAATTCTTTCGGTGTTAGATAGCCCATTTATTGAGGAAGGCTATAGGCTTTATATCATTACGCTAAGACCAAAAGGAGCGGAGCTACGCGGGTGAAACCACGGAGCGAAGCTAGTATATTAATAATTGTAATCGTAAATGCGCTTTATATGCTTGTGTATCTGCAATGGGAATAATTATAATGTTCATATTGTTTAAGGTCTTTTTTATTTTAAATTGAGTTTTAGGTGGCAAATATTGAAGATAGTTAATGCATATCCTAAAAGGTGGTCATTAATGTGTGAGATCTAATACGATTGTTGTTCATATTGTGTGTGTGTGTTTGTACGTGTGTTTGAGTATCTCTCTGTACGCAGATGTGTGTGTGCACTCACCGAGTCGGTCTTATAGTAGTACAAGCAGTTGTCCCGCTTGAGCACGAACCAGCGGCGCGTCCATCTCAGCGGCGCGTGCGGGCGGGCGGCGGCGCGCCACAGGTAGCCCGAGTACAGCGCCGCCCCCCCGCCCTCGTGCGCTAGTGTGGCCACCGCCTCGCATGTTCTGGCCACCTGGTACATGAGCACGGTATTAAGATAAATAAATAAAAGTTCATTTACATATTTGCCTTCACAAAACTAACTAACTTAAAACTATTACAAACGAACTAAATATGTAAGTATGTAGCATTTTCGTTGTGAAGGACTAGTGTTTGAAATAGTTCTGTGAAAGACCTGTAGTACAGATCACTAGCCCCCCTCGCGGATAGTACAAGAGGGGGTATAAAGCAAAATTACCAAAGACAACTATTAGACAACAACACGCATCAACGTGTAATATTCAAGACCAAGTCTAAAAAATAAAATAGATATCAAATAAGATGATAATTATATTCAGGGATTCTGTTCGATCAAAAACATAAAATATAAAAATAAATCACGAAGTTACCTCTACTTTTCACACTTTCAGTCAAATTAAGTTATTATTTGAAATTAGCTGTTTATTCCGCAGAGAAACGCTAGGCAAAAAGCTTATGTTTTATTTTGGTACATAAGCTACATTACTGAAATGTGTCATCATCATCATCGTATTTAATCCATTCACATTCACCACGGTAAAAAGTAGCGTATCTTTCAGCTTTTTAGTGAATCGCAATAGTACTGAGCGACAATGTAAGGCGGAGCAAGTGTATGAGTGTGAGTTGTGAGATGACGTCACAATATCATCCATCGAATTGAAAATAGCGTTGCGCGTTTATTAAAAATCGGAAACTAATTGCAGTACCGAAATGTATCACCCATATTTTTAAGTTTGACAGATAATATAGAGCAAATAATCAAAATTAGCTTTTCTATATATTTTTTTTTACTTTACATGTTATTGTTTTTAAAATTTCTTCCTTCCTTCTTCTTCCTCATTCTAATTAAACTAAATGTCAATAATAATTATTCATTACGTCACGTTTGTTTTGTTTTAATTTACAGGGCTTCATTGAAACCTTTAAAGTACGCAGTAATTATTATTCTTTTTAATTATGAATTATATCTTTGCGAATACGTAACCATTCCTCTTGCCTACATAATATTATTAACAAGACTAGTATATTTAAGTGCAAATTACTCACATCTAATTCAAGAATTTCCGAGCCAGAATGAGCTATTTTCACAACTTCCGAGTGTGTTTTGTCTAACACGTTGATTCCTGAAACAGATTTACATAATATATTATTTAACTGCAATCTAACTCTTATGAAATCTTTTCTTTATATAATTATTATCCATATGTTAATAGTGGTGTTATAAAAATATAATCAAACTGTAGAGCCATTTTGCTTTATTGCTGAAAAAAACAACAAAATCGTTTTTCTTATTTAGTTACACTTTAGTTTGAATCAATTTACTGATTATGTACTGACTGTCCAGTGATAGTAACTATAATGTATTTTTAATATTTTAAAGGTCCAAAAAATTCTCTTTCATTTTTTCCTAAAATTGTATGCAAAAAATTATCTTTCATTCATCAACTGTTTATAAAATGGAATCATCAACAAAAAAACATCCATAGATACCCAATTAGTACACCACAATATTTTTTTATCCATTGACTAACATTTTTCAACAATAAAAAAGACGGGTTGCACTCCGGGAGTGCCGACAGAAGTGAAAACTTGATTATTAACGTTGAGCATGTTTGATATTTTGGAATGGTATCCGTCTTACGCTTTTTCGATCAGGTCACGTGTCCTGACGCGAGTTTAAGATTTTATACCCATTACAGAAAAAGTGCTCAACGCCGCTAAAGAAGTTTTCACTTCAAAAATTAAAAACAACAAAACCCTTACCATTAACAGATATAATAATATCCCCAACTTCGAGCCCAGAAGTCTCCGCCGGCGTGTCCGGTTCTATCGCGGACACGACCACCGGCTTGCTGCCGTGGATTCGGAACCCAAACTCTTCGTTACCACGACGTACTACCACCGTTTTGTCGCTTTCTGCAATTGTTGGATTAAAATATTATTATAAACTTGTAGACCAAAAATATTTCACAGAATTGGTGCATTTTGGTATTAAATTATGGAATAATAATCATAAATGTATATCCCATCGATAAAGATATCGTCGTATTACATTTTAATAAAATTGAAGTGAACCCATAAACAATTATAATATGAGTTAAGCACGCAAACAATCAATTTTGGTAGAGTAACTTAGTCTCCATAATGTTATTTTTTTTTGCATTTTGGTATAATACCTAGTTGAAACGAACATGTAAGCAGAGATTAACCCTTCACTGCGGAACATATGTAATACAATGCATTGGCCATTGATAATGCTATTAAAACTATATCGTATTAGGTCAAACATAATTCAACCGCAAAAATATTCAATGCATAAAAGCTGAAAGTCGTAAACAAAATAGGTATGTAGGTTATCTGTAAAACACTCATGGTAGAGCCCACGTCAATAGAGAGCATGGCCATGACATACATAGTTTTAAATCTCGACCTAATATCGGAAAAAATGCAAACTATATGATTAGATACTTGGCGTGGAGCCAATGACCGCATAGCTCCATTCATACTAGCGCCAGGCTTATAACATTCGCGTTAATTGTTTAAAAACGAACTGTAAATTTTAATTCATATTCGCGTGATTTGTGATAACACGCGTGAGAACAAGGATCGAGATAAACCACGGTTTTTATATTAGAATGATAAAACCGGTTATTAAAATAGCTGCAGATCGATAAATAATTATGTAAATATTATTATGATCAAAAGTTAATTATGAAATGATTGTTAAAAATTGTAAATCACATTTTTTAACTTGAAAATAAGTATGTTACCACTCGGTTCTGCAGCAACAAGCCTGTTTATTTCACTCTGTCGGCACCACAAGACCAGCATCAATTTGAAAATCTCCTCCAATTTTTGTCTTAAACTGCCATGTGGCTTAGATAAAACTCCTCTAACTAAAACGGGACAAAGATCGCAATGAGTATCGTGAAACGTATGTAAATCACAATCACAGGTAACTGAAATATGACTTACGAGCATGGCCCATTGTTTTGCTACACAAATCGTGCATTGTAATGTAAACGCACTTGAACGAATCAAAATATTACAAAGTTATCGGTACGTATGCTGTAACGAAATGACGTCATTAACCCGCAAATGTCAAATCGATAGAAAATAATCACTTCAGACGACGACGGGACAACACCGTCTCGCTTCAGTCGCGCGACTTCAACAACTGAGAATTGACGTTATGCTGGCCATGTGAAATTAAATTTAGTGCGCATTCGTTCGGTCAGTAACAGTAGCGACTTTTTATCGACTCTACGTTTCTATTTAAACCACTAAAGACCGATGATTCACAAACTTATATCTCTATCGAATTATTTTTATATGAAGGAATACCTGGCGGATGCTTTATAGTAAAATCAAATGAACAATTTTGTTACATTATTTTTTAACAAATACTTACGAAAGCTTTGTATAGTTTTAACTGAAATAACAGTTAAAAGTTACGTATTATCCGACTTTAACAATAGACCATTATGTCATATTCGCCGATAATGAGCGTCGCTAAAAAATGTTTGAGGTCGTTCTTAAAATATCAGGTGTAAGAATTGAAATAAAGAGAGGTGACGGAAATAGCCCTCGCGTCACGGGTTAGGAGAGACGCGTTAATTTTACATTAGTCGTGACGTAATGCGTTTAATTGTTATTACAGTAGCTCGTACTGACGTATTTTGTGCCTGTATAGACGCGTAAGATGTGAATTAATTACTTTGTTTTCATTGTATTTTAATAAATAGCTTAGTTATTTAGTTTTCTATATAAGTTTGCTCATAAGAGACTTTCGTAATATTTTTGTAAATTACGACGGTATTTATATCAAACAATTAAACTTACAGTAAATAGTGCTTAAGTAAGTTTTGTGAGTTTAATTTGCGTGCAATTTTAAAGTGGAAAAAAAATGCTGCGTGAAGTCTTATGGATAGTTAAAAAAATATCGAGAAGTGCCATTAATATTTTTTTTGTATTTAAGATTGGAATACCAACTATTTTTTTTTACTTTAAAACAGTAAATGATGCCGATACGGACGGAAAAAATAGCAACCATGAGTGATTACGACAAATTTAACGTGAATGATGTAAATGCAGAAATTAAACTTTCCTCGGAGGTGGTGAAAATTTTGGCCCGTTTTTCGGTTGTTGCTAAATACTTATGAATTTGTAAGATCACAAATTATAAAATTCTTCGAGACTTCGAGACAATATAATTTACGGTATGAACAAAATTGGGTTTTGTCGTTTAGGTATACCTATGCATAAGACGGTGCATGGGCGCGACGTACCTATCGCTTGTTGAACTCCGTTTCAAATTCCTTCGGTACATCTATCACCTAATTTCTAGTAATACTAAAATATAAGCTGACAGAGAATTAAATACATCACCTATTTATCTAGCAGCTAGCAGTACCAGTATTTACTTAGCAAAAGTATTATTAACTTATCGCTTCTTGAGCTCTATACAAGCGCGTCGGTGCACGAGGCGGTGCGTAAGCACAAAGTACAGCTTATTGAATTATGTTTCATATTCCTACGATACTTCTCGACTTAAATCTAATCATACCTTTGTATCCGATGGAATCAAATATAATTTATAATACATATTTACTTACCAAAAGTATTATTAGTCTGTCGCTTGTTGAGCTCTATACAAGCGCGTCGGTGCACGAGGCGGTGTGTGAGCGCGACGTAGCGCTTGTTGAACTCGGTTTCAGATTCTGTAGGATCTTCTTGGCTTGTATCTGGTGATGCTAATGAATCTAAGAGAAAAAATAATATAAGAGACAAATGTATTTTTAAGGCATTTAACGATTAATATGAAAATCTTCGTGGTTTTGGTGTTTTAGCTAAAAAATAATATTGGGGGAACTATAATTGCTGTAAACTGCAAAAAGATAACATTATATTTGTTTCATTTCGTCCAAAAAGTATCAGAATTTTCATCAAAAGTATTTCATCAATAAAATGTGAGTAATTAAATTTTAAAATTAAAGCAAGCATCAGCACGAAGACAGGGTCAATTTTAGGGAATAAAAATTTGAGTTTAAAATAAAATTATTATATTATTAAATCACACTTACCAGGTGGAATCCTAGTCCAATGGTCATCAGTCTCCGACAGCAGTATCCAGTTCCCGCACCACCACGGCGTCGCGTACACGCCGCGCTCGCGCCCCTCCGCGCCTTCCGAGCTTCCGGAACATTCCTCGTGTTCTGGACAACGTGATAGAATAAATGAATATTTTTTTAGGACAATAATAAATAAATATTTTTAGGACATTTTTCACACACGGCACAATCTGATCCCATACTAAGCTTTCGCTTGTGTTATGGAAACCAGATGGCTGATAAACATACATATATAATTTTTAAATAAATCTTATATATAAAATTCTCGTGTCACAATGTTAGTCTGCATACTCCTCCGAAACGGGTGGACCGATTCTCATGAAATTTTCTGTGCATATCGGGTAAGTCTGAGAATCGGCCAACATCTATTTTTCATATGTACCACGGGCGAAGCCGGGGCGGGCCGCTAGTACTTATCTATATAATTAACGCCCAGACACAGAGCAAACATCTATGTTCATCACACAAATATTTGCCCCGGGTGGGAATCGATCCCACGACCTCTGGCTTGGAAGGCAGGGCCACTACCAACCAAGCCAACCGGTCAGTCAAAGAAGAATACATATAAATGCATACAAACCATAAAGTTTGATTGAAATAATCTTTGCAACAATTTAAAGAAAGATAGGAAGACATTATTTATTTTTGATACGAATTGAAAAAACAAAAAATGAATGAAATTAATTATGGTGGCCGCTCGTGTGTCATTTCTCTTGCGTATTGTTGATCGATAAAATGCTATATCGCTGGCAAGTATAATATCGTATTATGTCAATTCCTGCTACAATCAAAATAAAATTTATTTGGTAAACCACTCATTTCTTATAGTATAAAATTTTGTAAACTGAGGCTCTATAAAGACATCCTATATATTATCATAAATAGTAATGACCGGCCTCACCACTTCTAGATGTGGTCTATTAAATTCGTTCTGTCAGTTAAAATGAAAAATAATGCATGAAAATTTACACATAAAATTTTCATTTGCTTATAGGATATTATGAGCTTTTTCTCAGTTTTAACCAACTTTTTTTTAATTAAATTGTTTTTCGAATAATAATTTACCATCAGGATCGACGCTAGCATTGGACCCGCCGAGTTTGTCGAGACTGTTCCCAGCGGAGCGAGCGATACGGGCATCTTGGGGCTTCTCGGTTGACGCATATTCTTCTTTACCCCTTTCCTCCGACTATACGAAACAACAAACAATAAATACATTATCCATGTGCTGTTATTACAAATTTTGTTTTGCAACATTTACGCGGCGAAGTACGAGAACGAAGCTTTGCAACAGTTTTCCATGCCCATAAGTTTAGTTTTTTAGGGCCACCTATTATTTTAATTCCAAATTTCATCAGAGTTACATTCGCATATTTTAAAATAGTAGTGTTCAAATTCTTTGCAATTAAAAACCCATAAGTAACCTTATCTAACCTAAAAATTTCTATTCTTTAGCATAATTTTAAATTAATAAGCTTTTCTGGTTTTTAGGTCATCTTTAATATTAGGTGAGAGAAGAATTACGGTAGGTACCTTAGCACGAACATCTTGTCTGTGCCGATAGTGCCTAGATTTATCTTCAGAGCGGTATCGCTTATCTAGCTTCTTGTATAAACGAGCTCCAGTAGCGGGCTTCTTTGCTGTCATACAAGATGGTGAGTCAGCGAAACCGGCTGGTGCTGGCACTATATCTGGTGTTGCATCCGCGTAGGATTCCTGTAGAATTATTGTTATGTGTGAATTATGGGTTCGATACAAATGTGTCTTTGTATCCCTTGGTTTGAAACTCAGTATTTCAGAAACGCAATTGTAAGATAAAAATGGTAATAGGACTTGTTATCATTCAACTGATGTTCAATAAATGATTTTTATTTTTTTATTATTTTATTTTAACTACATGTTGTAATTTGACTTATAAACTGTTTGTAAAAGAATAGTAATTCAAGTTTACTGCTTTCTGCTTTTAATGAAATTGGATGATGGTGGATTTGTGAACAGCTTGATACGGCTCAGGGCTCGACTCGTGGTGCGCTAGTGAATGCCAAGGCAAATGGTATAGTTATAGACAGCTACAGAAGCACTTACATCAGTATGCGAGGTCTTAGACGCGCGGCTATCATGTTCATGCGGCGCGGTGACGATGTGCACCTCCTTGCCGCAGTGCAGACAGTGTGCACGCGCCTCGCACTCAGCGCCGGCGCTGTGCTCGGTTTGCTCCGAATAGAACACCGAGTCCGAGCCTGGTGAAACGGAACGGAGGGATTCTGCTGAGGCCGCCTTTGCAAACTTTCCGTCTGTTAACGAAACTTCGTTTACTGTTTATTGGTTTTTAGAGATTTGAGTAATTAAATGTGAAATTTTATTTGGAGAATTCGCTGTGTAGCTAAAAAATTAAGTAAAACAAAAAAATAATTGTAAATATCTTGATAAATAGAATATGCTTTGTGACCAGAGTTTTATAACAAACGATTAAACAAAACGTGGGAAAGTCGGTATTGTAAAGTTACTATCTTATTTAATTTAAGAAAATTCTATTTGTTATCAAATATTTTGAGTGGTTACATACTAATTGAAATTGACATTGGTAGCGATGTAAAAAAATTGTAAATGCATAAGTTGTGTTTCCAACCTTTATCTGGTTTACGGTGCCTCGGTGACGATGTAGGGCTTTTGACATAGCGTAAAGGAGTTAATCTTGAACCAGCGCTTGTTAATGTTCGAGCGGTTTCGATGTCTTCAGCTTCTAACGAGCTCATACAAGGCAACGTTGGTATAGATTGCTTCCTTCGAGGCAAACTTCCTGGTAATGATATGCTTTCATTTGAACCGCTTTTTCTCCTTGGTCTTGAGCTGAAGTAAATAAATGTTGACTATTTTAGTAAAATGCACATAATAATTCAAGCATATTCAATTATTTTACAAGGAATGTGATACTCACGAGTATGAACCAGAGTGATTATTATTTGATGTTGGAGACTTGGCTGTAGAGGAATTAGTTCCTTTCCTTCTTGGACTATCGCGCAATCTTCTATGTTTTCTGGGAGATACATTTCCATTACTCGTTCCTAAAGAAAAGAAAAAATGTATAATCATAATTTCATTGTACTATTGTTGAAGCGATCTAATTAAATATTTACGTTCAGGGTCTTAAATATGATATATTTCAAATACAATCTATAGACTATTTTTACCGTTTTTCTTATATTGTTCACTTGAATCATCTGATGTAGGTATATTAAGATGTAGTTTCATATTGGAACCTAATGCTTCTCTTCTTTCATAATGCGATCCTCGGTGGCTGATATCTACTGCTTTACTTTGAGTGGGACTTTTTGCTTTAAGTTTGGTTCTTTTTACATATCGTTCTCTTTCAAGTGGTCGTTTATTGTCAGATTCTTTCTCTTTGATAATTTTATCTCGTAATGACTTTTCAATATCGACTGATTCTCTGGGTGAAGATTGTAAACTTTTGGTCTTATCCATAAAATGTGTCTTCTTTTTTCTTGCTTCTGTATTTTTTTCGTCTAATGGAGATTTTGATAGAGTTGATTTTAAAGAACTTCTTTCCAATCTATGGCTTTGATTGTTTAATTCCTTCTCTTTTTTTCCCCAATCATCTTGAGATGTGGATATTGAGTCATCGTATGATTTTGAAAATTCTAATGTGAAAGCTTTCTTTTTTCGTCGCTTCTCTTCTGACAACCAAAGCTTGGGACGACTTGTAGATCTATATTTTTGTGAATGTTTGTAGGCTGAAATTGAATCTGATTTTAATGAATGATAAATTCAATCAATGTAATTTATATTGACATAACTACTAATTAAAGTCTTACTCAAACCTCCATCATCGTCATCGTCTATTGGACTTTCATAATAGCCTGATGATGAGTAATGAACACTTCTTTCATCATCGGACAGCGAACCCTATAAGAAACACACCAATCGACTGTTAGTATTTGTGTATTATTTTTTAAAATTTATTTAATAAACATTACTTTATTTACCATATTCTTCGGTATAGATTGATCTTTTTGTTCTTGCTTCGGAGGTTTTTCTGGTTTGGATTTTATTTCTTGCGGTTCCGGCTTTTCAGGCAAATCTTTCATTTTTTCTGTTGGAGTCTTATCAATAACACTTTCAATTATGTTAGGGTTTGACCCACCTATACTATAACTGCCGCTAGAACTGCTTTTAAGGCTTGTTGTTTCTCGTGTTGGAATAATCTTAAAAAGTAACATGAATTATTGAATTGAAAATTAACTTAAAATTGGTTTTTTAGTGTGTCATTAGAATTTCTGAAAATATATCATCTGTAAACTAAATAATCCATTTATTAATGTAGGACCTTCATAAAAGTAGGTACTTACTGTTCTAGGAGGAACATCATCTTTGGATTTACAAATTTCAGTCTTATGTTTTCTTATATATTCTACCGATGGATTGATTTCTGCTTTTACTTCAAATCTTTCTACGGAAGGCTTTATTTTTCTATCAGGTATTGGTAATGGTGGCGATGATAGATTAGGTACAATGAAATCATCATTAATTTCTAAAGGCGGTGAAAAACTTGGCACGATTAAATCTTCCGCTATATTATCCGTTTTAGTTGACGAATACAAACTTGATGCACTTTCAAATGACGACCCATCTTGCGCTTTGTTGTTATTTTCTGAACCTAAAAATAATTTTGTTACATTATCACATTTGAATAAAAAGCAATTTAGATAGTTAATAATATTTTTAATTACTTACTATGGTTTTGGTTTTTACTATTACTCTTCTTAGAACTATCTGAATTAGCTGTTACATAATCTTCTGTTGTAGTGGTACTCTCTGATACATCTGTATTTAATTTACCTGAATCGGTCCTTGCTAAGCTAGTCTCACTGCTTCCTGCTTTAGCCAATATTGGTTCTGACGGTGATTGTACCATCTGGTTAGGTATTGTGCCATTTGGTTCTTTTTGTTGAGGTTTTTTCTGCGTTAATTCTTGTCTTCTCGATGGACTTAATGCCCTTTCTCGCTTTTTATTTATGAAACTGGGAGTCCGTTTAAACGGAACGTCACTCAAATCTAAGCTGGGATGTGTTATTGCAATTTGTGGTGTGTGGTTTATTTTCGGATGAGAAGGTGATGTTTTAGAAATAGTCGGTTGTTTTGTAATTGCTAACATAGGCAATGGAATATTTGGTACAACAGCTGGAGGTGAAAGTGATGGCCGCATTTGATGAATGGAACTTGAACTCGATGTGTCTAATTTATTACGCGGTGATGTTGGTGATTGACTCTGAAATAAAATGTTTTACATTATAAACAATAAGCAACATAGTTTATAAATTTAATTTGACATGAAAAACATACTTGCGATGCATCAAATTCTTCATCTAAAGCATCTGTGTCCAAGGAGGATCTTTGTTGATGTTGTAATAATAGCAGTTGTTTCCTTCGTGATGTTGGAGTTAATAAAGCCAATGCTCCAGGTGATGCTGCTAATGAACTAAGGTCCGAAGAGCTGAAAATAATAATAAATGATTATTTTCTTAACTTTGCCTTGAGTTTTTTATTTGAAACTAAAACCTTTTAATTTTACATGCATAAGCTAAATTGTAATAGGAGCTATTAATTATAACATTTATGATAATATCTCTACTCAGCATAAATAATAATATACAGACCTTACAACTGTGCCATTATCAGTGCCAGAATCTAATTGCAATACAGTCGCTTGCGATTCATTCCACATTCCATCAGAGTGATCTCTGAAAATAGTCATATTTAATTTACTGACCTTTTTATTAAGGTAAATAATAGTATGATAAGTTGGCTTATGTTTGTTACCTGCTTTGATCTACAGTAAGTGATTCGTTAGATGCAGATGGAGAATTTTTTTCTAAAGGTGCAAGAATAGTTGTTACATTATTGGAAATAACAGTGCGTTTCACTTTTTGTTCCTCTTCGAGCTCATGATTTGTTATTTCTGGTGAAGCTGGACTTGATTTTGCAGTACTGGAAATATTTTATTTTAGTAAAAATATAAATTTCTATGTTTTTTAAATGTATTAAATTACTAAGCATTTTGAATGAAGTTATTATTTATGTTGTTGTTGCGTTGCTCACAAGCATTAAGCAAGCTGTTGCTTTCAATATTTTCCAATAAAGTGTATTATACGTAGCTATCAAATACCAACCTGTCCACTGGAATTTCTTCCTTATCATGAGTTTCTGTTTTATCTTCAAAGCTAACGCTTCGAATTCTAAATGATTCATGCTTGTAACTAATATATTTTTCATGAAAGTCTTCATACGGTGCATTGCTTTCTGAAGAACTAAGAAGAGGATTACATGAACGAAAATGCATTAAGCAAGCATAAAGATATTGTACATTATAGAGCATGAAAAAGATGATTCTATTTTACTTAGTCAAGTAAGCTATTTATTTTTTATGATATGTATGCAATGGCTTATACTTTAATGGGTATTTTACTTTGTTTTTGCAATCAGGGTCAATTTTACTGCATTAAATGTAATTTATTCCATGCTATTTTTTACACTATTGTTATAAGTCATAACATACATAATATAATATTGATTGCGTTGTACATAATTCTTTTTAAATAATCCGTTCCAAACAAAGTGTACGTGCATTGGATAAGTGTTTAAAAGCATTGATATCATATTATAATTACTAAATTATTACCTAAAAGATCCATCTGGTTCAAATGGGAAAATGCCTTCATCCTTAATAGGTGTTTCACTGTAATTTTGAGCGATATACTGTTTAAACATTGCTTCGCGTTCTCTGTCTTCTCTGGTCATATTTTCTTGACTTGTTGACATTATAATTGGTGCATCTTTTACTCCTTCACTTCCTGTGCATATTTCTGTTTTTCGACTAAAAAATAACATTAACATCAGAATATTATGATCAAATTAGTTATTAATAGAATTTCTAACTTAGAAACTTACGCATCGAGCAATATTTCGCCTTCAGATAACGTTTTTTGGAGTACTCTTTTATTTTTTCTCCTTAACGTTGTAAATGGTATAGCTTCATCGTCTGGTCTAGGTTCAAAATCGATAATAATTTCTTTTTCATTCTTTTCACTATCATCCGTTGTTGTCGCTGATGTTTCGGTAGATGGTTCAGATTGGAATGTAGATGTCTTTGATAAATTCACTGTCTTTTGCGATGCATCACTCGTACTTTTAGAAAGAATCGATCTCAACGATCTATCAATTTGTGCTTGCTTAGCGATTTCTTGTTGTAAGTATTCTAAATTTCTTCTGTTTAATGCCATACTTTTTTCTATATTTTCAATGTCATCGTCAATAGTGTCGTCTCTATCGCTTTCGTGAATAAATTGGAAGTTTTGTTGGAAGTATTCTTGAGTTTGTTTTTGCAGAGCACTGAGTTCAGATGATTTGTCAACTTGGGATGAAGCTATTGATTTTATGGAACAGGATGTGACGTCATCAGAATCTCCTCTTTGTAAGGGTGACAATGGTGGTTTGATTGGCGATCGGGGAGACCGAGGAGGTTCTTCTGATTGTGTTCTATGCAATTTTTCATGTTCACCCGCAATTATACTGAAATAATCAATAATGAGTATCAAATAATCGTTTATGTGCATAAGGTCAGTGTTATAGTGATTTTGTTTCGTATACGAACCTTTCAATAGCTGCAGTAACATCTCCATTAGAATCTATTCCTGCTAAACGATCACCGCCTACCTCTGAGAATGACTTTGTTAACCTTCTGACACCAACAGTAATGCCATTTGTTTGAACACCAGCTGCCACCATTTTGACCTAATTTATAAAAGAAGATATGAAATTATTTCACTGGAGAATTACAAAAGTAAAGTATTGTTGGTTAGATTCATACCCTTTTGATTGTTCTTGGGCTAAGCGATAAGTAATTTGTAGCTTTCTTTCCTAAACTTGATTCTGTCTGTGTAGCTTGTGTCCTCATAACCCCTTTCTTAAGTGTGTCTGAAAGAAATCAGAAATATTATTAACAAAATACTTATAAGAATAATTTGATAATTATCATAAATCTTTTACTTATTTCAGATAAGCTACCCGCCGAGCTTTTACATCTCACCGAGCGCAATGACCCCGATAATACTAACAAATGTTCTAAAACATTATATTACTTTAGCCGGCGCGTGTTGCATTGCCAAGGGTGGCGCGTGCGAAAATTCTCTCACATCACAGACGAAATGTTCTAGAACATATTTCTAGAACGTCTTACCCAGTACGACAACTTTCACCGGCTGGAGCGCTCGGAACGTTCTCGCACATCTCTCAGTGCATCGACTCCGTTAATACTTACAAATGTTCTAGAGCTTTCTAGAACGTCTCACCCAGTACGACGACCTTCGCCGGCTCGTGCGGCCGCACTGGCGCGTGTTGCATTGCCACGGGTTCTCGAATATCTCACCATACTAACAAATGTTCTAGAACATTCTAGAACGTCTCACCCAGTACGACGACCTTCGTCGGTTCATGCGGTCGCACGGGCGCGTGCTGCATGGCGTGCGGTGCGTGTGGGGCGAGCGGGGCTGGCGGGTAGTGGACCGGAGCGGGCGCCACGTAGGGCGGGTATGGCGCGAACGGCTGGAACATTACTGGCAGTGTCGCGTACGGTTTGTTTTCTGGCTGTAATACAATTTCATTATTGAGGTGAAATACAGAAAGAAAATTAAGAAATATTTTAAGTCAATAAAAATAATATTCTTTGATGGAGAACTATGAAACTAATTAATACAGTGACTGATGACGGAGCAAAAAAATATATAAAACTTATCCTGACGAAATAATGTACATATGTACACATAAACAATGTGAGTATAATAAATGTTAATTAATCTAAATAGAGCAAAAATTATATAAAAAGAAAAAAATATTTCAAATTTTCAATGAACAAAATAGTGCGAAAATTAACTTCATTTCAAGCAGCCATCTTGACTAAAACTTCAAACGTTATCCAATTAGAAGCTGAAATGAACTTGAAAGCAAAAACCTACCCGTCCGTCAATCAGTCGCTCGCAGTCCCGCCTGAAGCGAGTCCCGCCAACCGCTGCGGGCATCACGGAGTCGTCGAACGTTGTGAGGGTGTGCGAACGAGCGAATGATACGTGTTTTGTTCTGAAATATTGATA